>SZWC01020788.1:10698-21412 GCA_023375785.1 Penium margaritaceum
CTCTCCCTCTCCCTCCCTCTTCCCCTCTCCTACCACTCCCACTTGTACTCCCCTCCCTCTCCCTCTCTCTCTCTCTCCCTCCCTCCCTACCTTCTCTGCCTCCCTCCTCCCCTCTCCGTCCGCACGACCTTCCCTCCCTCTCTCCTTCCTTTCCCTTTCACAAACCCTGCTCCTTCCTCTCTTTCTTCCCTCCTCCTCCCTCTCTACCTCCGCCTTCCCCCTTTCTCCGTATTCTTTTCCCCTTTCTCTCCCCCTCTCCCTCTCCCTCCCTCTTCCCCTCTCCCAACACTCCCCTTCCTCTTCCTCTCTCTCTCTCCCGATTCCTCTCCTTCCCTCGTCATTCTCTCCCTCTCTCCTTTTCGGTCTCCTCTTGTGCCTTCCCCTCTCCCCTTTTACACCTCTGTTGTCGTCCTTCTCTCCTGCCGTTGTCGTTCCCGCCCTGCCCCTCCGTCATGCGTATTGGTCGTGTTCCCTCTATCGTCCAATGTCCCGGCCCTGTGCTCTCTCCACCTGCTGTGTCCCTTGCGCGTCTTACCGGCTGGTTGGTGGCCTCGGCCTCTTACCTACCGTTTTTCTCTTCTTTTCGGTTTTTCCCCCTTCTCCCCCCTAACGAACATCCCTAAACACACACTCAACATGGTTTATTCTTCCTCCCCGCTCACGGCTCGGTCCTCCCGTAGCCGTCTCCTCCTCGCCTCTGTTGCTCCGTCCCTCGCTTCTTGCAGCACTATGCCTGAGCTCGGGCTTGCCGATGCCCTCGAGGCTGCGGCTGCTGCAAGAGCCACTCGTGCAGACGCACAATTTGTCGATGCCTCCTCTCGTGCCCCTAGTCCCCCCGCGTCTAACGGCTCTGGCCTTGCCGACGATTCCGGTTTTGTCTCCCCTCGGTCCGCTGCGGCTGCGGCTGTCACCTCTGCTCTTGTCGCCCTCCGGGCTCCTCCACCTCCGCCCCCTCTCCAGCAGCCCACCCCTCCTCGCGATCCGCATGCCCTCCTCTCGACTGCCATTGTCGATGCTCTTGCAGCTCGTCCAGTTCTCGACCCCTCCCTCGCCTCGCTTCCCCTAGGTGGCCTCGCGGCCCATCCCCTTCATGCGAGTCTCCTCCGCGGCCATGCGAGAGTGGGCGGCGCTATCCCTGCGGCCGGTGTGGTTGCTCCTGGCGGTGTTCTTTTTCCGAGTGGGGTTGCTGTCGCCGGCAGTGCTGCTGTTGGGGCCGCTGCTGCCTCGGGCGGTGCTGGTGGCAGTGCTGCGGCTGGCGTCGGTGGTGGTGCCCTTCTCGCTGGTCTCCCTAGTGGTGTCACAGCGGCCGGCGGTGCCGTTGCGGCGGGTGGTGTTGCTGCCGGCGGTGGCGCTGCTGGTGGGGTTGTTGCTGCTGGTGGTGCCGCTGCCGCCGACGGAGCCAAGGTTGCTGGAGGCGTTGCCCCCGCTGGCGGTACTGCTGCTGCTGGCCCCGCTGTTGCCGCTGGTCCGGCGCCTGCCGGTGATCCTCACGCTGCCCTTGCTCGCACTGAGACTCGTCTTGACGTCATGACACTTGCTATCGCTCAGCTTGCCAGCATTGGCCTTCACCCTCCCCCCTCGCAGATGCCCCTCACCCCCGCTCCTAGCCATGCTGCTGGCACACCTTTGAGCGAGTGGTCCGCTCGTTTTGTCTCTTGGACGCACATGCACGGTATTTGGGAGCACTATGACCCCTTCCCTCCATTCCCTCTCACGCACCTTGACCGTGCGTCCCTCGCCTATCACCTTCTCTTCTCTGCTGCCCCCACGGACTCTCTTCGCTCCGCCTCCTCCTTGTTGGCTGACCTTCGTGCTCTCCGTCGCCATCCCGATGAGTCCCTCGGGGCGTATTTGGGCCGCGCTGAGCTTCTTCAGAGTGAGCTGTTCACTACGGGTGCGTCCCTCACGCACCAGGCGTTCGTGACTTCCTTCGTGGCCGGCCTTGGTCCGACTTTCTCTGGCGCTCTTACTTCCTTCCCTCTCGCCTTGACCATACAGTACGCCTATCAGACGCCTGGTGCCGTCTGGGCCGCTCTTCTTGATGGTCTTTGCGTGTTTCAGACTGCATCCCAGCCCGCGGCCGCCCTTGCCGAGCCTGTTCATCCTGACGCACTTCTTGACATCCTTCCGCCCCCCCGTTGCCCATGCTCTCGCCGTCTGCGCTCATGCTGGAAGTGGTGGTGGTCGCCCACACGTCTGCTGGAACTGTGACACTGTGGGCCATCGCCACGACGCCTGTCCCTTGCCTCCAGCTCTTGACCTTCGTGAGCCGATCGTTCGCCAGCGCGCTCTCTTACGTGGTCGTGCCTTCGGTGCTCCTCCTGCACTGCCCCCTAGGCCCCCTCCTCTCGCTGCACGAGGCGGCCCTATACCACGTGATGCTCTACTCGTCCCACCCGCCGGCCCCACACCTCTTGCCGCTGTTGCTCCTCCTCTCACTGAGGATGCCATTGTCGCCCTGATTTGCCGTATCCTTGCCGAGGGTGTGCTCGGTGGTCCACCGCCTGCCGGTATGTCCCCTTTGTTTGATTGTTTTGCCACGCCTACCTCTTCTTTGTTGTCCCCTCAGATCTCTCCGTCGTCCCCCGTATCTCCTGGTCGTTCTCTACGCACGACGGCCTATTGTCTCCTTTCCGGCACCGAGCGCATCGTCTTTCCATCTTGGGTTGTTGACGGGGCCGCCACAGATCACATGTGCCCTGCCCGTGAGCTCTTCACGTCGTTTAGTTCTGCATCTGTCATCACAACTGTCTTCACTGGGGATGGGGCACCCTTACCTCTTCACGGTGTCGGCATTGTCTGTTTGTCATCTCCCGCTGGTGACTTATCCTTGTCCTCTGTTCTTTACGTCCTTACCCTTGACTTCTCTCTCCTCTCCGTTCCCGCGCTCGACACTTGCGGGTTCTCCACCACTTATGCGCTTGGTCTCGTCGCCGTCACTGATCGCGCGAGCGGGCGTATTGTCCTTTGTGGTCGCCGACCTCCTGGCGAGGGCCTTTATCAGGTTCTCGGTGCCCACTCTGTTTCGGCCCCCGCGGCCGACGCTCTCGCGCTTGTCGCTCTCTCCCGCTCCGCCCACTCGCATCTCCTTCACCGTCGCCTCTGTCATCTTCCGGCTCCTGCCGTCACCTCTCTCCTTCGCACACTCCCGGCCGACGAGTTGTCAGACCCATCCTTCCGTACCCCATGTGCGGCTGACTGCACCTTTTGTGCCGTCAGCAAGATGCATCGTCTCCCTTTTCCGTCTTCTCCCTCCCGCGCGTCTGCACCTCTTGAGCTAGTCTATGCTGCCGTCCTCGGTCCTCTCTAGGATGAGTCTCTTGCTGAGCATGCCACGTACGTTCTCAGCCTCATTGACGACTTCTCCCGCTTCACGNGTGGTCGCCGACCTCCTGGCGAGGGCCTTTATCAGGTTCTCGGTGCCCACTCTGTCTCGGCCCCCGCGGCCGACGCTCTCGCGCTTGTCGCTCTCTCCCGCTCCGCCCACTCGCATCTCCTTCACCGTCGCCTCTGTCATCTTCCGGCTCCTGCCGTCACCTCTCTCCTTCGCACACTCCCGGCCGACGAGTTGTCAGACCCATCCTTCCGTACCCCATGTGCGGCTGACTGCACCTTTTGTGCCGTCAGCAAGATGCATCGTCTCCCTTTTCCGTCTTCTCCCTCCCGCGCGTCTGCGCCTCTCGAGCTTGTCCATGCTGCCGTCCTCGGTCCTCTCCAGGATGAGTCTCTTGCTCAGCATGCCACGTACATTCTCAGCCTCATTGACGACTTCTCTCGCTTCACGTGGGTCTACTTTCTACGTGCAAAGAGCGACGTCGCGATGACCATCCACTCATGGTACGCGTCCGCTCAGCGTCAGAGTCGTCACCAGCTCCTCCACTTTCGCTCTGATCGTGGTGGTGAGTTCCTCGGCGACACTACGGCATTTTTTGATCGCGAGGGTGTCGTTCATGAGCTCTCTGCACCCTATTCTCCTCAACAGAATGGGGTTGCAGAACGCTGGATCCGTACCCTTATTGAGGGCGTTCGCACCATGATGGCTGAGGCTGGATTTCTTGATCGTGGTCGGAGTTTCTGGTCTGAGGCTACCCGTTACTGCACCTGGGTGTGGAACCGGATTCCGCATGGACCGCTTGCCCCCGATACCACGCCGTTTGAGCTTTTCTTTGGCAGTCGTGCAGATCTCAGCCAGGCCGTGGTGTGGGGCACCATGGCCACTGTCCATGTTGTCCCCCCTTCTCGATACGGCAAGCTTGACCCGCCTGGTCGTCTTTGTGTCACGCTCGGCGTCGCTCCTCGCTCCCGAGCGCATCGGTTTTAGGGATCCTATCGCGCATCGTATCATCGAGTCCTGTCATGCTCGCTTCTTTGAGTAGCTGACATACAGTGCGTTCTGTGCAGACCGCACCCCTCCCCCCTCGACCTGTGCTACTGCCTACTCCGCTGATGGTCTCATCTGTGCCGAGTCCCCGCCATCTCTCGCACCTCCTCCCACCTCTTCTGATCCTCTTCCTCCCTCCCTTGTTCCCCCTACTTGTCTTCCCACCACGTGTGCTGCTTCTCCTCACCCGCCTCGTCCACCTGTCCCTCCGTTCATCCTTCCCATTCCCCCTCTCGTTCCCCCTCTTCTTGTCCCGTTGGTATCGTCTCCTCCCGCCCCGCCCCCTTCCGTCCCCGCTGCCGCGCCTCCCGTCCCGCCTGCACTCACCCCTACCGTCGTTCCCCCGGCAATCGCATCCATGTCACCCTCTTCCGTGCCCCCGGTGCTTCCCGCGCCTACCCCCATACTGCCGACCCGTCTCCCACGCTCGTCTCTTGTGTCTTCCCCTCCCCCCCTCCCTCCGACCCATCGCCGTGGCGATCCACCGTCTGTCTCCCTCCTTCCTCCCCTCTTATTGTCACCGGCTCCCCCTCCCCCTTCTCCCCCCGGTTTCCCCTCTCTTCCCCCGGATGCTCCACACGCCCTGACGGCCACTCAGACGCTTGGCGCCCCTCGTGCCCCCGCCCCTCTTCGTTGTCTCGACCCTGTCCTCATCTCTATCGAGGACGTCCCCGAGGACGACTCCCCACCTCCTCACCCGCGCGCTGCTCCCATTTGGCCCCCTACCCTCACCCCTCCTTCACCTCGACCGCTAGTTCCGGCTGATTCCCCCTCCCAGCGTTCTCCCCTTCTGTCTCCCCTCCTCAGCGTCCTTGCCCGCGAGACTCTCCCCCCCCTCCCCTCCCTCTCCCCACGTCCTTCCCCTCCTGCCCCTCTCCCTGCTCCTCTCTCCTCCACATGGCCGCTCGTCCCCGCACTGTTGCCGTCGCCTCATGCCTCAGTCCGCCCGTCTTCCTGGATGCGCGACCATGTTGCATGGGCTCGGCCCCCCGTTGTCCTTCCGCCTCCCTCCATTGCCACCACTGCCCCCGTCCCCTCCTCTCCCCCCCTCCCTCCCATCCCCCCTCCCACTTCCCCTCCCCCCTCCCCCCCNCTCTTGCTTGCCTTGGTATCCCTTTCGTTCCCCCACCCTCGTCCCCTCTACGGGTGTTCCCACTTGTGCCTCCTTCTCCCACAAACTTCTCTCGTAGCTCTCCCGCCCCCCGTTCCCCTTCCCCCCCCATGCTTCTGCCTCTGCCCTCTACCTCCCCCACTCCGCCCTCGTATGCCTCTGCCCCCTCCCCCCTTGTCCTCTCCGTTCCCACGGCCTCTCCCTCTTCCCCTTCCCTCGCATTGCCGACCACCTATTCTACCTTGCCCCCCGGCCCGGACTTGAGCCCCGTCCCCCCCCGTCTTCAGCCACCGGCCCCCGGCCTCTCCGTCCGTATACCTTCTATCCCGGTCACGCTCACGGTCGTCATTTCTTTCACCTTGAGTGCCGCCGCACGGTGGATGTCTGCACTGACCACCAATTCATTGGCGCTCCTGCGACTGTTGCTCGCGTCCTCGCTGTCACCTCCGCCCCCCCTGCGGCCTCTCCTCCCTCACGAGCTGATGACTCTGACCCTCTCACTCTTGCTGAGGCCCTGTCCCGTCCCGACGCCGCTGATTGGCACGCGGCATGTCTGGCCGAGTTAGCTGCGCTCTCTGACTACGGTGTCTTGGAGCTCGCTGACCTTCCCCCCGGTCGCAAGGCGATCAAGGCCAAGTGGGTTCTTTGTCGGAAGTTCACCGCTACCAGTGCGCTCGATCTATACAAGGCTCGCCTCACCGCCAAGGGGTACTCCCAGGTCCTTGGCATTGACTTTGGCGAAACCTACGCTCCGGTCGGTCGCTTCACTACGAGTCGCGTCATCATCTGTGTCGCCGCCTCCTTCCAGTGGGAGCGTCACCAGATGGATGTCAACAATGCCTTTCTTCATGGTCGCCTCGATGAGGAGCTGTACATAGTTCAGCCTCTTGGCTTTTCCGACGGCTTCGCGAAGGTGTGTCGCCTTCGTCGTGCGCTGTACGGCCTCCGCCAGTCCCCTCGCTGCTGGAACAAGGAGCTCACCTCCACCCTTGTCCGTGGGGGCTTCCGTCCCAGCCAGTCCGACCCTTCCCTCTTCATTGGCGGCACCCCTGTGGTGCCTGCCTTCATTTTGGTGTATGTCGACGATCTGCTCATCACATCGCCATCCTCCACTGCGATCGTCGAGGCCAAGGACCTCCTTTCCTCGGCGTACCGTATGAAGGACCTTGGCCTCGCAACCATGTTTCTTGGGATGCAGCTCGAGCGTCTCCCTGGTTGTCTCCTTGTTCACCAGGAGTGCTATGTCTTTACTCTTGTCGACCGCTTCTCCTCCGTTGTTGACCTGTCGCGGCCTCTCCCCGCTGCCTCTTTCCCTATGCCGCCGGGTACCCAGCTCGCCCTCCGGATTGCCCACGACACGGCCTCCGGCGAGCTCGAGTCCGCCGCCACCTTTCAGTCCATCGTTGAGGCCCTCACGTACCTTGCCGGCACCACCCGTCTGGACATCGCCTGTGTGGTGAACGTCCTTGCTCAGTATGCTCAAGAGCCCCGCACGGCCCATCTCCGTGCGGCTGCGTATGTCCTTTGCTACGTCATCGGCTCTGCCCGGACTGGCCTCGCCTTTCCGGCCGTGTCGAGTCTGCCCCTTCTTAAGGGCTACGCTGACAGCGATTACGCCCGCGACGCGGACGCTCGGAGCCGTAGTGGCTTCGTCTGCCCTCTCGGTGCCGCCGCCGTCTCCTGGCGGAGTGGCAAGCAGGTTTGCGTCGCTCGCAGCACGGAAGAGGCTGAGTACATGGCCTTGGGTAGCGCCGCCACTGAGGCTGTGTGGCTCCGCCGCCTCCTTGGCGAGTTCCATCTCCCCACGCCACCTGTGCCCTTGTACACTGTCAGTGAGAGCGGTCTGGCCATTGCCAGGAATGCCGGTGCGCTTCACCGTCGCACGAAGCACATTAACGTCGAGCATCACTACGTACGCGACGTTGTCGCCGCTGGCGATGTGTGCCTGCGGTTCATCTCCGCAGAGCTCCAGCTTGCCGACTTCCTCACTAAGGCCCTTCACCAGCCCGCGTTTGCCCCTAGCATCGCCGCGGTTGGTCTACGCACCCTGCCCACGGCTGACTAACTCTCCTCCCTCCTCTTCCCTATCCCGTCTCCTGTTGCTTGCGCGGGCTCACTGGTCATTCGCTCGATGACTGTCTGCTTGTTGATCTCGCATCTCCTCTCTCACTTCGCTGCGTGCAGGTTGCTGTCCTCTGACCTCCCTTGCCGTTGCCGTCCCTCACCGCCGGCTCGTTTGCTCCTCGGTCCCTGCCCATGCCTCCTTGTCGTCCCCTTCCCCCTCCTCCTCTCTCTTCGTGCCCCTCGTTTGCTCTGTGCCTGTGCTCGATCATGTGCAGGTCCCTGACGCTCTCGCTATGGTGCCTGTCTCAGAGGCGTGCGTTGTTGGGCCGGCGGGCTCCGCTGCTTGAGCGCTGGCGGTGCCGGTTGCGCCTCTTGTGGGGTGCTCCTGCCGGGATGCCTTTGGCGGGGTGTCTCCCTTGGGTCGGCCCTGGCTGGGACGCTTCCGTGCGCATGCCCCGGCCATGGCGCTGCTGGTCGGGTGCTTCTGGTGGAGTCCTCTCGCGGCGTGCCTCTCCTGGGGTGCTCTTGGCCTCGTGCTTCCTGCGGGACGCTCTGGCCCATGCTCATGCCTCGCCCTTCCGTGGCATTTTGGGCGGGTGTCTCTGTTGCTGGAATCCGCGCTTCGGGACACACTGGTACCTGCCGGGCATGTCTTCCCCCTGTGCAGCACTTGCCTAGCCTCACGCCTTCAACTCTCTGCTCTTGGTGTAGTGTAGACAAGGTTGTCACTTGTGGTGTGATGTTCAAGCATTCTGCTTGGGTGTCCACTAGCGCTTGCGCTATAGTGTTAAAGTAGCTAACTCCCTACTCTAGCCCGGACTAGCCGGGTTTCTCTCACTTCCTTGACACTTGCACGCTTTCCCCTCGTTTTTGTGGTTGCTGTAGGCTTGTGCAGCTCCTCGAGTGTGCGCATCTCTTAGGTGGCGCACCCACGTGCAATAGGAGGGGGCCTTTCGCTCTCTCCTCGAAAAGGGAGCGAAAGCCCCCCCTCCCCCTCGCTCCATGAATGGGCATGCAAATGCCCTTACTGGAGCATGTTGCGCCGCGCAACATGCTCCAGTTTACTGATGTCAGCACTGGGCGAGGCCGACCCGGTAGGGGGCGGTCCTCGCCCTCGTTCATTCCATTCTTTCTAACTAAGATTACACTTTTCACTCAACTCGATCCCCCACTCTTCCTGCGACTAAGTGTCGCGCCCCTCCTAAAACCAAGAGCTCTCGCTCTCTCTCTCACTGCCGCCCTCCAGTCTTTCTCTCTCTCTCTCTCTCTCTCTCTCTCTCTCTCTCTCCCCCTCTCAGGCTACCGCAACCTATTTCAACAAAATCTATATCTATATCTATATCTATATCTATNGGCAAAAGGCAAAAGGCAAAAGGCAAAAGGCAAAAGGCAAAAGGAAAAAGGCAAAAGGCAAAAGGCAAAAGGCAAAAGGCAAAAGGCAAAAGGCAAAAGGCAAAAGGCAAAAGGCAAAGGCAAAAGGCAAAACGCAAAAGGCAAAAGGCAAAACACAAAAGCCAAAAGGCAAAAGGCAATAGAAAAAAGGTAAAATGTAAAAGGTAAAAGGCAAAAGGCAAAAGGAAAATGGCAAAAGGCAAAAGGAAAAATGCAAAATGCAAAAGGGAAAGTGCACAAGGCAAAAGGCAAAAGGCAAATGGCAAAAGGCAAAAGGCAAAAGGTGAATGGCAAAAGGCAAAAGGCAAACGTAAAAAGGAAAAAAGCAAAAGGCAAAAGTCAAAAGGCAAAAGGCAAAAGGCAAAAGGCAAAAGACAAAAGAAAAAAGGAAAAAGGCAAAAGGCAAACGGCAAAACGCAAAAGGCAAAAGGCAAAAGGCAAAAGGCAAAAGGCAAAATGCAAAAGAGAAAAGCCAAAGGGCAAAAGGCAATAGGAAAAGGCGAAACACAAAAGGCAAAAGGAAAAAGGCAAAAGGCGAAAGGCAAAAGGCAAAAGGCAAAAGGCAAAAGGCAAAAGGGAAAAGACAAAAGGCAAAAGGAAAAAGGCAAAAGGTAAAAGACAAAAGGGAAAGAGGTAAAAGACAAAGGCAGAAGGCAAAAGGCAGAAGGCAAAAGGCAAAAGGAAAAATGCAAAAGGAAAAAGGAAACAGGCAAAAGGCAAAAGGCAAAAGGCAAAAGGCAAAAGGCAAAAGGAAGAAGGCAAAAGGCAAAAGGCAAAAAGCGAAAGGCAAATGGCAGAAGGCAAATGGAAAAATGGAAAAATGGCAAAAGGCAAAAGGAAAAAAACAAAAGGCAAAATGCAAAAGGTAAAAGGCAAAAGGCAAGGGTAAAACGCAAAAGGCAAAAGGCAAAAGGCAAATGACAAAAGCCAAAAGGTAGAAGGCATTAGGAAAAAGGCAAAATGCAAAAGGCAAAAGGCAAAAGGCAAAAGGAAAAAGGCAAAAGGCAAAAAGCACAAGACAAAATGCAAAAAGGCAAAAGGGAAAAGGCAGAAGGCATAAGGCAAAAGGCAAAAGGCAAAAGGCAAAAGGAAAAAGGCAAAAGGCAAAAGGCAAAAGGCAAAAGGCAAAAGGAAAAAGGCAAAAGGCAAAAGTAAAAAGGCTAAAGGCAAAATGGAAAAGGCAAAAGGCAAAAGGCAAAAGGCAAAAGGCAAAAGGCAAAAGGGAAAAGGCAAAAGGAAAAAGGCAAAAGGCAAAATGGATAAGAAAAAAGGAAAAAGGCAAAAGGCAAAAGGCAAAAGGCAAAAGGCAAAGGAAGAAACGGAATAGGCGAAAGCCAAAATCCAAAATGCAAAAGGCAATAGGAAAAAAGGCAAAACGCAAAATGCAAAAGGCAAAAGGCAAAAGGCAAAAGGCAAAAGGCAAATGGCAAATGGCAAAAGGAAAATGGCAAAAGGCAAAAGGCAAAGGCCAAAAGGCAAAAGGCAAAAGGGAAAAGGAAGAAGGGAAAAGGCAAAAGGAAAAAGGGAAAAGGCAAAAGGGAAAAGACAAAAGGCAAAAGGCAAAAGGCAAAAGGTAAAAACCAAAAGCTAAAAGGCAAAAGGCAAAAGCCAAAAGTCAAAAGGCAAAAGGCAATAGGGAAAGGGAAAAACGCAAAAGCAAAAGGCAAAAGGCAAAAGGCAAAAGGCAAAAGGCAAAAGGGAAAAGGAAAAAGGCAGAAGGAAAAAGGCAAAAGGCAAAAGGCAAAAGGCAAAAGGCAAAAGGCAAA
>SZWC01020789.1:13003-23174 GCA_023375785.1 Penium margaritaceum
GGGGCTACTACGGGGTTACGGGGGACGCACCACCTGGGCAGGGGGAGAGGGGATCTACAGGGGGGTAGAGAAAGGGGCCCTACGGGAAGGGGGCGCTCACGGAGGGGAGGAGAGGGGACTTTCGAGGATGGGGGATCCATGGAGGGGGCAGGGGGGTCCTATCGGGGATGGAGGCACTTACGGAGGAGGGGAGGGGGGCCCTACGGGGATGGGTGGATCCAGGCAAGGGAGAGGAGGGAGGTTCTCACTATTGCTGCTGGTACTTCTTGCAGTGCTGCTACTGCTCGAAGTTAGTCGCTGCTCTTGCACACTGCTCGTTGCTGCTGCACGTTGCTTTCTCTTTGTTGCTACTGCTCGTTTCTCGCTGCTACTGCTAGCTGCTTGCTGCTGCTGCTCGCTACTCTCTACTGCTGCTTTCTGTTCTCTGCTCACTCTGCTGTTTTCTGCTCGCTGCTCACTCCTGCTGCTTGCTGCTCGATGCTGCTACTGCTCTCTGCCCGCTACTACTACTCACTGCTCCTTGCTTGCTGCTGCTACTCGCTACTCGCTGCTGCTGCTTGTTGCTCGTTGCTGGTGCTCGTTCCTCATTGCTACTCCTCGCCATTGCTGACGCTGATTGCAGCTTGCTACTACTACTGCTGCTTTTTCTCACTGCTCACTGTTGTTGCTACTACTGCTGCTCGCTACGCACTGCGTTCTACACGCTACACAGTGTGAGCAGCTCGCTAACCACTAATCGACGGTTTGCCGGCTCGATGGTTTTGAGCGTTCTGCGATAGGTGGGGCATTTCGCGATGGGCAGGGCATTCCATGACTGACGAGACATTCCGCATGAAGTTTTGTGAGCTTAGCATGCGTGCTTGCACTGGACACCACATACCGTACTGAACCATGAATTCGCCGGGTTTTCCAACCCCATTTTTGTGTTTCTTATTTTCATTCAAAAAGAGGGGCATTTGAGTTTTTTAGGTGTTCACCCAAAGCACCGGGGTCGTAGGCACTTGTTTTTTGTTTTCGCCCACTGATCTATCCAGCCGGTGGCAATAATGACGTGCCTCGGTCTTCCGACTCAAAGTTCAAAGTTCAAAAAGCAGAATGCGGGCCACCGTCAGATGCGCACTCCTTGAGCAATGCGCGATGCGCCTCGGGTGGCCGCATCGCAAGAACCGACGCCTGTCGAGTGCCGAGCGTGGGTGCCAGAGCTCAAGTACGCAAGTTCCTCCCCACTTTTCGTCACGTCCAGTCACGTTAGCCGACAACATGAAGACGCTCCTAGACTTCCGCATGAAGAAGCTCTCCCAGTTGGAGGCTGCCGCTGAGCGGGAGCGGCAATTCGACCTGCACACTGTCCGCCACCCCACTCCATGCAAGCTGCCGCCTCGGCGCCGTCCGGGTCGTCCTCCCAAGACGACACCGTCCATGGTCCTTGCACCCATGGAACAGTCACTCGTTCCTGCATTAACATCCGTCACCACACGTGCTCGGCTACCGCCAACAGAAACTCAAGGCAACAACGTGCCCCCTGACAACAACGAAGCCGCCGGCATAGACGGCATTGAACGCACCCGCCAGCGTGGCGAGTACGTCAACTGGTTGGGTGACGGTCATTTGCCACGTGTCCACGGCGCCATGGAGAATGGCGGAACGGCGTATGCTGCTGTGAAGTTGCTGCGCAAACCCTATCGCGATGCTGGAGGGCGGTGCGTTTATGACCAACTCAACCCCTCAACCGTTCGTGGCTGGTATGAGCCTTCCTCTGTCGTTTTTCTTGCAAAGTTTTGGCATTTCCTGTCGCACGTGGAAGAGATTAAAGTTCAAGGAGCCACTACTAAGCGCACGCATGGGCCGCGGGGAAAGCAAAGCTTTTTGGACCGCCATGCCGGGTTTGAATCTCACATCATTGACACTGTGGCAAGCATGCGCCTCGCGGGAACAATCATCAACTCCTCAAACCTCCGCGGCGTGATCCATGGCCTCACCGCCGAGCGTCATCCGGAGGAGTTGCCGGCCAACGGAGGATCCATGAAGTTTTCTCGCAGTTGGATCCGCAAGTTCGTGAGGGAGCGCATGCGATGGTCGTATCGTTGTGGCACAACGGTGGCGCAGAAGCTACCGGCGGCATGGGAGGAGCAAGTGCTGGCCATGTACAAGCGCGTGGCGGCGCTTACGGTCATGAACGTCATTGACCCTGTGCTTGTCATCAATGGAGATCATACGGGGATCTCCATTGTGCCAACCGGTACGTGCAATCGATTTCCCACGTTGTTGTCGCCGAATGTCTTTCTTTTGCATGCTTCTCCTGCCTAGACTTGCACTAATGCACATCGTTCACGCGTGCATGCAGGTGACCGGACTTACGCGCCCGTCGGTTCTAAGGAGGTTGCCATTCCCGCGCTTGATGAAAAGCGGCAGATCACTGCGCTTGTGTCATCAAGCATGGCGGGCGAGATGCTTCCCGTACAACTAATCTACGCCGGCAAAACTAACAAGTGCCACCCGGATAACGCGGATGCTCGACGTGCCGTAGCGGAGCATCACTTCTCCCTCACCCACACGGCGAACCATTGGGCAAACGCCAACACAACCCCCGATTGGATCACTCAAGTGATCCACCCGTGGTACAAGAGGGAGTGCTTGAAGCTGGGGAAGATTGTGGGCAAGAAAAAAGTCATTTTGCTCGTAGATGCGTGGCGGCCGCACACGTCCGCTGAGTTCAAGGACTTCCTCAAAAACCACTACTCCCACATTAGACTCCTTTTCATACCGGCGGGCTGCACCTCCAAGGCACAGCCCGCCGATGTGGGCCTTCAACGTCCGCTCAAGGCTGCCATCACGACGTTGTACAATGCGTGGCATGTCGAGGAAGTCCGAGCAAGCCTTGCCGCTAGCAACAACGGCAAGGTCGACCTAGGCCTGGCAAGGATGCGGAACCTTGAGTTGTCGTGGGTGATGCAGGCATGGCTGAAGCTGAAGGCTGACCCCGCGCTTGTGCGCAATGCATGGGAGCGAAGCAACTTCGACCGTTGTATGGCAGGTTCCTTCCGTGAAGCTGCGGCAGACGAGGCGGTCGCGGAAGGGAGCACACTCTTTCGCGAGCGCGTTGAGCCTGAAGACAAAGATGTCATTGCCCCTTAGTGACGTCACATGTCTTTCATTGCTCGCTCTGTACGGCTGAACCTGTACGATCATTTGCTTTTCATAAGTGAAAGTTGATTGTGTCCACTTGCTCTCGCTTTGTGCATGGGAGAACCCGACTTGTGCTCAAATTATTTTTATGACACCAGTGAACGAAAATGGACAAATCTGCCAATATTTCTACAAGTGATTCGCCTAACGCATGGACAATTAAAAAAGAAACGCATAGGCAAACAAAAAAAGACATTTAAGGTGAATTTATGGTTCAGTACGGTACATCCCACATCCAACCACTGTCATGCACAGGGCGAAGCCCAACAGAACGAATGGCCACCAGGAACTTTTCGCGGGCAAGTGCCTTCATCAAGAAATCAGCTCGCTACAAGTCAGTGCCAACCCACATGATGGAGATCACGCGTCGCTCCACCAGATCACGAACGAAGTGATGCTCAACCGCAATGTGCTTTGTGCGAGCATGAAAAACACCAGAGTTCTCCGCAATGGCGAGAGCACTCTGGTTGTCGCAACGCAGCACAATGGCGGGTACTGACTGCCCAAGCTCAAGAAACAAGCGCTGCAACCAAACTGCCTCAGGAGCCCCTGCCCCCAAAGCCACATACTCTGCCTCCGACGAGCTATGTGCGATGCAGCCCTGCTTCCCGCTTCGCCAAGACAAAGCGGTACCACCGAGCAGAAACACGTAGCCAGTGCGACTGCGCCCGTCAGGACTCCAAGCCCAGTCGCTGTCAGTGTAGCCGTCAAGGACCACCGAACACTGCCGACGAAAGCAGAGTCCGAGATACGGCGTGGAGACCACGTACCGTACCACTCGCACAACCGCGTGAAGAGCTCTTGCACGTGGAGCCTGCGAGAACTGAGCGAGGAGGTTGATGGAGAACGCGATGTCGGGACGCGTGGTAGTGGCCAGGTACATCAGAGATCCGATAAGACGGAGGTACAAGGTCACGTCCACTGTCTCCCCCAGCTGTGTAGGATCATCCACCTTCAGGGCATCTTGCCCATCAGGTGTGAGTGGTGTGGAAGCAGTGGGCACTGCACCAAGGAGATCGCTAAAGCGCTCCCCCACGACTCGTGCGTATCGGGCCTGATGCAGCAACAGTGTCCGATGTCTGCGATCTCGCACAATCTCCATACCAAGAAACACCGATGCAGGACCGAGGTCCTTCATCCTGTAGGCGGTCTGCAGGACAGCCTTGGCCTCCTTCACGGCCTCCAGCGACAGAGACGCGATCAGAACGTCATCAACATAGACCAGGATGGCGGAAAGCCGCTCGGGTGTCGGTAGGATGAAGAGTGAGGGGTCTGCCTCACTCTGTACGTATCCTGCGGGAGTCAAGGTGCCAGTGATCTCCCGGTTCCAACACCGTGGAGACTGCTTGAGGCCATACAAGGACTTGCGCAAGCGCCAGACCTTGTCACCGTCCTCAAAGCCTGGTGGCTCAGCCACGTAGATCTCCTCATCCAAAGAGCCATGGAGAAACGCGTTGTTCACATCCATCTAATGTAGTTCCCAGTCATGCTAGGCTACTACACCGAACAGAGCTCGAGCTGAGGTCATGCGGCCGACAGGGGCAAAGGTGTCAGTGTAATCAATGCCCTCAATCTGAGAGAACCCCTTGACGACCAAGTGGGCCTTGTAGCGTTCCAGTGTGCCATCTGGCTTCACTTTCTTGCGAAAGACCCACTTGACCTGAATCGCCTTCCTCCCAGGGGTAAGGTCGACCAGCTCGTAGACTCCGTGCTCTCGAATAGCGCGAAGCTCATCCTCGGAAGCAGCTCGCCAGGCATCAGCATCCTGCGATGAGAAGGCCTCCCTCAATGTGCCCGGGTCTGGCGCCATAGAGGGGGAACTCTGCGTGGCAAGTGCACATGCCTCAGTGTCTGGCCTGACGGCCACGAGATCAGCTGCTGCGTCATAGGCGATATGGAACTCGTGAGTGACCAGGTCGTGCCCTATGGGGCACGCTGGGTGTACCTCTGAAAGCTCTGTGCGGACACTCAGGCCTAAGGCCTTTGTGCCTGGATCACCGCTCGCGATGCTGCGAGAGGAACGTCTGGGTCCGGAACCCGACGCTCGCTGAGCTCTAGAATCCAGTGGTCGAAGGCGACCACCAAGCTCACGGGAGTAACCGGAGGTCGAGGGGCGCACCTCAGGCTCAAGAACAGGTACGACCACAGGGACAGGTACGACCACAGCTGGTGAGGGCTGAGACGAGGCAGTCGGAGATGCCGTGCGCGGAGATGCGTGTGTGGGGGACACTGAGCTGGGGATGACAGCGGGCAAGGCTGGCCCGGACACTGAGACAGGAGTGTCAGTCGACGTAGAGACAGGAGTGGGCTGAGCTGGGTCAGACGCTCGAACAGGGGTGCCAGTGGACACAGAGGGTGATGCAAGAGGAGGCGTGGGAGCAGCAGTACCTGTGGGGCTGTACCTGTGCGAAGCAGGCTGGACAGGCGGGATCTCTGGACCAACGGCAATGATAGCCGGATCATCAAGTGCTGGAGATCGAGAGGGGACTCGAGCGGACACATCAGCCTGGCGAGGAATGGTCACTGGCGAAGAGGTCTCCCCCATCCGCCAAGGACCCTCACAGGAAGGGACATGAGCTGTAGAGAGCGCTGTGATCGAAGTAAGATCACGGTATGTGAGTGACTCAAAAAACAGCGCGTCACGGGACTCAATGACACGACGGCGAGTGGGGTCCCAAAAACGCCAGGCCTTCGACCGCGGGGAGATGCCGATGAAGGCACACAAGCGACCCCGAGGGGAGACCTTGGACCCCTGATGGTCCTCAGTGTACCATACGGAGGCCAGGGATCCCCAGACGCGTGCGAGATGAAGATCGGCATGGTGGCCAAACCAGAGCTGGTACGGTGTAACATGATCCGGAAGCGGACCATGCGGGAGGCGGTTCCAGACCCAAGTCATGTAGGCGAAGCCCTCGAATGCAAAGGACTCCGGGAGACCGCACTCAGACCGCATGGCGCGGACTGCATCCTCCATGGTGCGGTTCCAGCGCTCAGATACACCGTTTTGCTGTGGGGTAGCAGGAGCGGAGACCTAGTGAAAAATGCCGTGCTCAGCGAAGAACGAGTCCATCTCGCCGAGGAACTCACCGCCGCGATCCGAGCGAAAAGTATGTAGCGTGTGGCGAGACTGACGCTCAGCCATCACGAGCCAGAGCCGAACCGCAAGGGTGGCGTTGCTCTTCTGACGCAGACTGCAGACCCACCGCATCCGGGTGAAGTCATCAGTCAGTGTGAGAACATACCGGCCCCTCTCGGACAGCGACTCGACCGGGAGAGGACCGAGCAGGTCCGAGTGGACCAACTCGAGGGGCCTCAGCGCTCGGGAACGCGAATCAGGATAAGTGCACCGGTGCATCTTACCCTGAGCGCAAAAAAGATAGTCGGTCTTGGGTGGCTTCTCGAAAGAAGCCACGTCAAGACCAAGAGCGGGCTGTGTCCGGATGAGCTTCGACACAGTGTCGAAGTCCACGTGACACAGACGTCGGTGAAGCAACCGCTGGTGTTACGGGGATAGAACACTAGTGACAAGAACGCGACCAGAGGAGGAGGGAGAGCAAGGGGAGGAGGGCCGAGCAATGCGGTACAAATCATCTACGACTGAAGCACGCAGGATAATGCTACGGGTGTCAAGAGCAGTCACAATCGCTGAATCAGCGATATGCTCAATGGAGAGACCCATCAGAGTGCAGGCACGCACACACAGCAGACTGAGCTCAAGATCAGGCACAAACAGCACGACAGAGAGATACAGGGGGCCAGACGGACCATCAAAGCATACAACCCCAACACCGTGAACCAGTAAGGACTGACCAGAGCCTGTACGAACAGAACGGACAGTCGTGACAGGACCAAGTACCACAAAGTCACTACGACGACACGTCATGTGGTGGGTGGCACCGGAATCGATGATCCAACTGCCACCGGAGTCACGACTGGTGGACGTCACTGTACAACGAGCAATAGAACACTCAGCATCAGAGGGATGCTGAGCCGTCCGTGGGAAGGAACGACGTACATCACGAAGGTGAGACTCATGAATCCAGTTAGTGCAGTCAGGCCCATCATCATCACATGCGGACTGTGCTCCCACACACGTGTCATCACGAGTCACGAGGACGGACGAACAAGCAGTCTGTGACCCACTCGACGATGAAAACACACTCGCACCTCCCTGAAAGCGAAGCGCCAGAAGATGACGAAGCTCGGCGATGGTGCGGTCACGTGGGTCTGGATCACTGCTGCTCGCCGGTGAGGATGCAGGAACAGCTGCAGCCGTAGTCGCCGCGCGTCCAGAGGAGTGTGCAGTCGACGTGCCGGACGCGGTGCAAGCAGCATGGGCAGCCTGAAGTCCGCGAGTGATGCGCTCCCAGTCGAGCGGCTGCTGGCACTCGGTGTAGCGATGGGCACCTCCACAGTTGTAGCAGTGCACGGAACGGCCACTACTACCACTGGATGACGACTGCTGCTGACCCGATCCGCGCTTCCTATTCTTCTTCTTCCCCTGGGCAGCTACGAGAACGCCCTGCGTCTACGTGGCTGTAGACGGGGTTGAAGAGGAGGAGGAAGATGAGGTCGTGATGGAGGAAGGTGAGGGTGACTGCAGGAGGGAAGATGGTGGTGAGGCGAGGACTGCTGTAGCGAGGGAAGTCTCCTGATGTGCTACTGCTGCCTCGCGAGCCGACGTCACCTGGAGGAAAAGCTGATGGGCCCACGGGAGCAGCTGCAGGGTGGCTGAGAAAGGCTCGAGAGCAGCGTCGCTGTACCGTGTGAATATGTCGGTGTACTCCAGGCGAACTCCGAGCATGATCGTCCGAAGTGCCCACAGCTGTGTGCCCCCTGAGGTCCCCAGACGCGTGTAGATACGTATGGCGCGTCGACAGTAATCCGTTGTAGGCTCCGCTGGTCCCTGATGCAGAGAGTGGAAAGCACGAATGTGTGACGCACGTGTGGCGTGCGTCTCTGCGGCCAGTAGGGACAACGCCAGATCCTAGCCTCCACGAGGATCAGCTCCGGTGCCTGTGCCAGCCTCGTGGAGGAAGGGACGGAAGTCGACGACAGTCTCGCGTGGCATGGCATAGAGAAGCCCTCGCATGGCCCGGGCTGCTGTCAGCACCTGTGCTGGATCTGTAGACTGGTATCGGCTGTGGTAGTAAGGCCACACTCCCTCAGAAGTGGCCCACACCTGAAACAGGATCTCCCAGCAGTCAAATCCATCCTCGCTGATGTACCGTGGAGGTGGTGCTTCAAAGTCCTCTGGCTGCCGCTCCGTGGGGAGAGCAGCCGCAGGCTGAGGAGGGCAAGTGACGGGAAAAACTCCTGGAAGGGGGTGATCACTGGGGAAGTCAGGTGACGGTCGTATCGGGGACACGGGTGGAGGTCGGATACCCGTCTGCAGCTGACGGAGGCGCTCCTGTAGAAGACGAATCTCCCGCTCCTGGGAGTCATCCTCAAAGCCAGGCATGAATGGCTCGTCATCAAGGAGGTCCGCAGGTGGTGGGGAAACCACACCAGGAGGTGAAGCAGGCGGGGCACCTGTCACGGGCACCTGAGCCGAGTGCTGGGTGGAGACCGCAATGCCGGCAGCTCCCTCGGAAGTCCGCGGAGGAGCCGTGGACTGAGCGCGCAGGAGCTCAGTCAGCGTGCGGATCGCGTCAGTCTGCTCTCGCTGCAGACGACGCATCTCCTCCTGCTGGCTGCACAGGTCCTCAATGGCCTGCGAGCGAGGGCTCAATACCCCTGAAGAAGAGGAGGAGGGATCACCTGGTCCCTTGTCCTTGTCGTCGGGCGAACTCATGTCGCCGCTCACTATGGGACGACAGGTCAAGTTTGCCGGATTTCAAAACCGTCTGCATTTCTCGGGGATTTGAAACGCTGGCAACTTTTGACTTTTCGGTTGAAGATTTGGCTAAGTGTAATGCTGACGTCAGCAAGTGGTTGCTGACATCAGCACGACCTGATGATGTCAGCACCCAACAATGCTGACGTCAGCTTGTCCCCTCCTTTTTTTTTCTTGTCACGGTTCTGCCGCTGCGCGGTGGCGCGCGGCAGCTCCGCAGAAGCTGCGTAGCAGCTTCCGCCAAGCTGCTGCTGCACCTGTGCTGTCAGCTGCAGCAGCAGCTGCGTAGCTGCGTGTGCAGCGGTGGCAGCGGCGACTGCGCTGCTGCTGCGCGCGGTGGCTGCTGCTGCGCGCTGCGCTGCTGCTGCGCACTACAGCTGCTGCTGGCTGCCGCCGCCTCGCGCTGTTGCTGGTTGCCGCCGCCGCGCGCTGCTGCTGCTGCCACTGCTGTGCTGCTGTTGCTGCCGCGACTACCGCTGCTGCTGCTGTGCCGCTGCTGCTGCTGCGCTGCTGCTGCCGACGCCGCTGCTGCGCTGCTGCTGCCACCGTTACTGCCACGTTGCTGTGGCGGCCGCTGCTGTTGCGCTGCTGCTGCGCGGCTACCGCCGCCGCCTCTGCTGCTGCTACTCTGCTGCTGCGGTTGTGGGGGGGAGTGGCGGCTGCATGCACCGCAGCCGCCACACACCTCTGCGTGGCGGTGCGTGCTGCTGCTACCTCAGCAGCTGCGATCTCACGTGGTGGGTGGAGTACGCGGATGGCGAACGGCCGTCTCCAACAGGTCCCAGAAGATCTGCTGCAGCGGTGACTCTCACTGCTACTTCTCTGCTGCGTCTCTGCTGTGCAGCTCAGTGAGAACTGTCTCACTGCTCTGATACCATGAGAAAGTGCGTAGAAGCTTCCTAGCAACACGGCCGCTGACTGGGCGTCAGTGCCTAGTCAGACGGTGACGACAGTCACAGGTCGTACACACAACTGCAAGGGTTTGGCTAGGAGACACAAGTCAAAGTGTCAGAATGCTTCAATATAGCATATGCAGAGAGAAATGACAGCTGTCAGGTCCAGGGCATAAATACCTGCCGCGGCGCACGGCGGGTGTCGCACGCGGCAGTCCAAGAGCTGTCCTAAAACCGGCCCAAAACCACTGTTTTG
>SZWC01020789.1:23261-40001 GCA_023375785.1 Penium margaritaceum
TTCCTAGCAACACGGCCGCTGACCGGGCGTCAGTGCCTAGTCAGACGGTGACGACAGTCACAGGTCGTACACACAACTGCAAGGGTTTGGCTAGGAGACACAAGTCAAAGTGTCAGAATGCTTCAATATAGCATATGCAGAGAGAAATGACAGCTGTCAGGTCCAGGGCATAAATACCTGCCGCGGCGCACGGCGGGTGTCGCACGCGGCAGTCCAAGAGCTGTCCTAAAACCGGCCCAAAACCACTGTTTTGGCCGGAACTCTGCGCGCACATGTCAGAATCCTACGCCGTCTGAACCTAGACGTGCAGAATCAGAAGACGCACGCAACGACTGGTCACATGCATGCATCCATCGACTGACAGCGAGTATAAAATGCAAAATCATGCAAATGGGCCTCATGCCCAGTCCGCTGAAAGGCGCCTGCAAGACGTAGAAGGCACAACAAGGAGTCCCAGTGACATCTGGGGCTCAGGAACAGTGGTCGGTCAGCTCCAGACGGGTAGTCCGCCGCCTGTCGTCGCGCCAGTGTCACCAGGGCCGCCTGCCTCACGGATCTGCACGAGTATGGACACGGCCGAGTGGTCACAGTAAACTGTACAGGAACGGCACAAAACACAACGCACTGATCATATATTAAGGGTGTGATGTGTCGAAGTAGTGCAAAATCAATCTATAGAATACTCTAAAACATGAACTCTGTCTCGGTCAAACAAACACATCAACCATCTCTATGCAAGTGAAGTGAACTCAAGAGAATGTCCAAACTCATTGAATGACTGAAGAGTGGGAAAGTATCTTTCTGCTCCATTAATTTAATTTGTTGTTGAAATTCATGATAAAGTCGTCACGTCTCATCTTTCTTTCACTAATGCTTCTCAATCTGTAGGTGCCACATATTCATGACAAAGTTTGAATCATACTAGTGATAGAGCGTTCAAGCAAGTGATATTTTGTTGACAGTGCTAGTCCAAAATCATGGATTCAAACAAGTACAAAATGAAAAGGACATCAGCCATGGTCGAGTGGCCAGTATAGACGGTTGTTGCTTGGTTCACATATGGTTCAACGGTCAGTGGATGTCTCACTGGCAAAATGATCTCCATTTACCATGAAATGTTTTGACCAAACAACGTTTCTATCTACACATTAAGGCATGAAGTTCTTTCTACTTTTCCTACATGAAAAGCCAGCACATTTCAACATGGAGTTGGCACATGTGCATCTCTAACACAACAGATATCCTGCTTAAAAGAACAATTAACACGATCAAACACATCATTTTTTTGGTGATACATTGAAGAACGTATGCTTCGTAACCCTGTGCATGCTCAGCGTACAACATTTAACCTTGTTTCATCTTCCTCTAAACATTTAGATGACGAAAACCATGACCACAACACTTTCCCTCTCTATCCTTGTAGGTCATCGCACCCAATCTATGGACCTAGAACGACGCGAACGGTGTCCTTCTTGCTGACAATTGAACATTGAACACTGCATCCTCTCATGGCGAAGAGGAATTAGTGGATCTCCCCTTACATACCCTCACTTCTCATCATGCCTGGATCTTCCCTAAAAATCCATGGAAACTATTCTTCGACCTTATGAATGCTCTCCTTCAATGCTGCACGCTTTTGTTTTTCCTCTGTAAGCCTCTTCACCTTATATGGCAAGACCAATGGGCGCATCCATCAACTTCCCTATTAAAAAAGGCCATGTAGACTTCTCGGGCGGTATTCCAACAACATATCTGGATTTTATACTATATTTTCTTAAGAAGAAAAAAATAAAATCTGAAATCTATCTCAAGCTCTTTCAGTGTGATTTCTTCCGCCTCGTTGGGCTCTGTAATTCTCTTAAAATGTAAAACATTTATATTTAATTTAAAATTTTAAAAAATTATATTTCATGTAGCTTTAATGCTGTATGGAGACACACATGCCTTTATTCCTTCTCATGTGAATACTTTCCATGGGAAACCGGGTCCCATTCCCCGATTCATTCGGTTACGACCAGCGGCACACAAAATACGAGATGTTTGGGCCAGCCCATGTCTCCGTTGCAAACCAGTCCATGCTGAGTATGTAGCATCTTTTATCGGAAAAGAAAACAATATCTTGCTTTGTCCAAGGCGATGCCCGTAGACACGTGTCCAGAGTGTGCGGCCGAAACCTAGGGAGATACCCAAATCAGGGCAACCGAGTGGCTGGCGTTTCCTCACGGCCCAGGGATCGACAGAGAGGGCGATCATACAGCTCGTTTGCCAGAGCTCGTTGCTGCTTCACAATGCTCTCTACTAGCGCATGCGGCTGGTGGCTGGGAGTTGCCGGCCGATTCGTGCTGGCGGCTAGCAGCCCCCTAATGATAGCATGTGACGTCAGACTGTGTGGTAGCCGCAAAAATGTTGGTCTCAGAGTCCCCGTTCAGGGCACTTTGACCAACGTTGTGTTGTGAATTTGCTCCTTTGAGGTGGAAAGGATGTAAATCTTGGGACTAACAGTCCAGTGGAGAGGATTCCCACATAATCCTTGGGCCTGCGTGCCCGTGGGTACCTATTGCGAGGCCGTGTGTCGTAGAAGCGCAGCCGGCCCTAAGCTTCCGTTGCTATGGTGCAGTAGGGCTTAAACCAAGACTAGGGCGGTCTTAGCCAGAGAAAAGTTTAAAATTCTCTCTCCCCCCCACCCCCCCATGACCTGCTTGATCATGTTGCGAGGATTGAAAGTGGTTCCTCTAAGGTCTGGACAGCTCTGCGTTGTCCAGAGGTCGTTTTGAGAGGATGTCCATCTAGCGAGCACCAGCTCAGCGAAAAAGTCTCCGCGACAACCCTTCAGATGGAAGCCCGTGAAAGGCGTCAAGCACAGATTTCGAAATTCAAAATCGAGTTAAGCTGTACAGCATCATCCTGCAAGTCTCGGAAAGATTTCCGAAAACCGGTTGGCATGGGACTGTTACAATTAAACAAGTGAAGGGCACCCATATGCATAGGAGCATTCTGCTCAAATTGGCAACGGCCTGCCGATGTTTCAGACCAGCCGTCTGGCACATGCTTGGGTTGACAGGCCAAGGCGAAAGGCAGCGCACCAGAGAAGGTTACCGCCAGATATGTTTGTCCCGCCTCTCGGGGCCTCGGTTCTTTAGGCGGGATTAAATTGGCTTGTATAACAAATCATTCATAGAAGGCGAAATGCATGCAGTTCCATGCTTCCCTTCAGTGGGCAGCAATGACACATCCAATCCCACAAATGGATGTAAACAACTTTCCATCGAGTGATGTTTTACCCCCATATCATGCAGCTCGCAACAACTTCATAAATTACCAAGAACGACAAGAAAATTCGAAAGACATCCCTACATTCATTTACAGAAAGCTCAAGAGGTGTGTTCATAACTATGAAACCTACAAGTACAATATAGATAAACATGATATCATTTGAAAAAATCAATAACACGAATTTAAGTTATCATTCAATAATTATCATAAAAAAAGAGTCATATGGAATTGTTAGGGTTTGTTTTGCCCAATTAGAAAGATTGTGATGTAATGCTTCTCAATGTGATGAGCTAAAAGTAAACAAATGATCAGTTAAACTAGAAATCATAGATGAAAAGTTCTCATAAAATTTTAAATGAAATTATTTTTTTATGAGGTCTTCAAAATTCACTCTTGCCTTCTAATACTTGCACATGCACCAACTTATGTAACAAGAAGTAAGGGTAATTTCCTCCCTTATTGTAATCATCGTAATAACGAATTGAGACTATGTTTCAAATAGAGAAATGAAAAATTTCCCAACACATACATTCCCTTTGGAGGGATTACATTAAGGAATGACTTGGTTAAATCACTTATCTTTCTCCACCAAGTCATACAATGTTTCATTTCCAAACCAAGTAAATCCTTTTGTACACCTGAAATGTAGGTATGTGTTCTTGAGAAAAATCCAAGATTCAATTCTAGATTTCCCTTCAAATGATCATTTTATGTGTATATCAGTTTTTTAATCCAATACTCCTTCATATTTGACTCATTCTTGGGAAACAAAATTATAACCTTTTCTTGTTTCTTATGATGATATTTGGATATTGTTTTACCTCATAAAATTGAAAATTTGTGGTCCCTCGGATGTCAAAGTCTCAAATTCTGTTACTATAGTTAAGGTTAAACCAAATGATCGGTTCGGTGAGCTTTTTCATGCACAAGTGAGGTTGGTTTTCAACACAAAAGAAAATTCTACAAATCTATTTTAGGTGTTAAAGAAGATGCCAAGCTTTCTTGGATAATCCAAAAATTTGACAAAATCACTCACTTTCACATGATCGTTGCGTAAAACGATTCTGTGAATCAAATGGAAACTATTTTTAAGAACCTAAATTGATGGAACAAATTCATGAAACACTATAGAAAATTATGCTTATTCAGAGGTGTCATTACTACGCCAGTGCCAAGCTCTGATATGGTGAAGACAACACTGCATTCGGAGTAGTGTACGGAAAGTTACAAATTCTACGGTGAATTCCCGGGTTCATGTATACTAAGAGTTCTCTCTTATACACGCCAGATGAATTATGGTAAGTAGCCCTAAAGCAGCCTAAAGGGCTTGGTCTGTGATATAGTGTGCTAGCATGCACAAGGGGGTTGCGCATGCCTCTAGTTAACTATAGTAGAGAGGGGAGCTACCTACTACATGCATTGCATAGCTATCTTGGTTAGGGAGTCCTCTATATGACTTGGCAAGACTCATGCACCTTTGGCCTAAGGTCCACACTGCATCACCATCATCATGCATGAAGCCTGGGCCCTTCAACCTACATGGTCCAATCTGGCACGAGCTTCACGAGGCTCCTGATGGACGAATCTGTTGCAATAGCATGGCAAGATCAACGATCGTGAAAAAACCCCTACAAAGCAAACATCCTCCTTTGGAAGCTATAAATGAACACCTAAACTTGGAGGGATGCTAGCAACAACTCTGCCCTATAGAAAGCTTTACCTGCAAGGAAGCTTCCCCAAGAGGCAGCAGACTTGAACCACGTGAAGGAAGCTTCTCCTTGAGGTGGTCAACATCCTAGGTCCATAGGTATAAAATGATAAGATCCTCTTTTTACACATCTATCTCATAATTGTGCAAGAATTTAGCTCTTCTCAAGCATGTGACTTTGGAGCTCTAACCAAGACTCCGTTGGAGATCCCTCCAAGGCCCCTATTAGCCTACTAAGGCGTGATAGCCTAAGTGGAGGCTACCCTGAAGGCCAATGAATGTGGAGACTGTGCCTAGACCCTTGCCACAACAACCTTCAAGGCCTACCAAGGCATTGCCCCTGTGTGGGCCAGGGGTTATGCTAGCCTAGCTTGCCTAGGTTTTGCCATGAAGCATACATAAGCTTTGTATCAATCAATATTTCATTCAAAAGTTCTCAAATATTTTATCGTTATTGTAAATGATCCACTGCTAATCACCCAAAGATCCTCCGAGTAAGGGTCATAGCCCTTGCTGCGTGTCCAAGAAAATCAAAATAGTATCAGAGCACCAAGTGGTGCTCCCAACAGTTTGTAGTAGTAGTTGTAGCGGACTACATTGGTGGTGGAGACGTTCTCCACTTGCCGTGTACAAGCGCAATGTTTGAGGCAGAGGTGACGCCACTTCTCACGCATGAGCGTCGTTCTACCTACACAGAATCACTAGCAACATGGAAGAGGAAAACGCTCAGTCAGCTTCTCGTGCACTTGGTGATGAATCAATTTTGCATACAAGGCGTATGGGCCAAGTGTAGGGGCGCCATGTTGTACACCACGCACAACGCCAAGCTGTAGAGGCACAACTCTTGACTGAGGAGGCGCAACATATGGAGCAACAAGAAGTCGTAGCACGTGAAGTTGTGGAACAAGAGATTGAAGCGCTAACACAACAAACTTCTACTTAAGAGATCTTGCAAAATCAAGAGCTGCTTACCCATGTAGCTCAAGCATTATAGACACACCAACTTTAATAGTCACATGCGGCTCAAGCTGCCCACATCGCATTACTTCAACAACAGCTGGCAGAGGCTGAGCAAATATTTGCTTTAACAAAAGAATCTTGAAGAATAGTAGCAGAGGATGTAGAGGCAACATGGTTCACAAGGAACGTCAGCACATCTGCCTCAAGTAAGCCCTCCTCTAGTCTTGAAACAAGCCATGTCTCCGTAGGTGCAGCCGACTGCACCACCTTAAGGATGCATGCAACAACTGTTTGTGCCTCAACAACTACATTTAGCTCAAATGGTGCCACCCATGGCACACTGCCAATAGATGCAGCAAGCATGAAGACCGCAACCCTTTGCGGCACAACCAATAAGAGTTCATGCATGAGTAATAGTACTACCATATGGGTCACAACCGATGGCACAAGGCTTTGTGCCACTCCCACATGCAATAGAACAAGGAACAGCTTACGAAGACTTGGAGAACAATTTTTCTTAAGCAATAGCCACACGAAATTTTCACAAGTTGAAGGTTCCCCCCATTCTTGATTGCGAGAACGTTTTGCACTACGTGCACACGTTCAAACAAGCAGCCGAGATACACAACATCTGGAAATTCTACAATGGCTACTACATGCCTCTGCCCCTAGGGTTGCTTTCTATCATGGTGGTTGAGTATAAATACTTCACTCGAGCTACTTTCATGGTGCTGGATGACCACTTGACTCCTCCCATCCTCTTGTTCTACATCAACCTCAACAGCTTTGACGATATTGAGTCATACATAGAAAAAGCAAATTCACTTCATGAATAACACATAGTGACATTCGCTCCAGTCTCAGAATTTGTGTTCGTGACCTTTCTGCTAAACTGTTTGACAGGGGACTAGGACGACGTTTGGAAGGTAATTAAGTTCAAGTATGAAGCAGAGCCTACATAAGCATACATTTGGAAGATGCTTCTTCTAAAGCAACACGACATGCAACAAACAAGAGAAAAGGAGAGAATCCCCAGCAATGCGACTTACCAAGGTGTGAGCGCTGCCGTGTCCACTACTCAACCCTCACAAAACAACGACTCCACGAGGAGCTCCACGTCCACCTAGTCGTTGCCTAGTTTGGACCAAACGCCACCATTTGTAGTGCACTCGTAGAGAATGGAATGTCACAATGTGCAGTTGAGTTCTGTTACTGTAAGACGATTTGGCACATGAAGCGGGAATGCAGGAAAAGGATGTTGGATGAGGATGAAGCAAGGCAACAACAACGTTATAGAGTAAACAACTCAGGAGGAAAGGTGGAGAAGAAGGTAGCTGGAAGCAAGAAGAAACAACCATAAAGAGGCAAGAACACAGAGGCTAAGAAGGAGGAAAGAGGCAAGGAGAAGCCGTTTGTCTACATAGGATCTTTCTTTTAGCTTTCAACCAAGCAGAGTGATGAGCTTGTCCACTCCACCTACGCGTGGTACCTAAACAGTGAATGCTCTTTTCACATCACCCATGATAAGGCTTGGCTCCAAAAGCTCAAACCCTGCTCCAAAAGCTTTGTCACGGTGGCCAACTAGCGACATGTCATCGTTCTAGGCAAAGGAGAGATGATAGTGACTAGGTACAATTGTGCTTAGGTGAAGTGTGGGGATGTATTGTACATACCTGACATCGCTGTGAACCTCCTCTCACCGGGGCAGCTGATGAAGAGGGGTGCACAAATCGTGACCTACGAACAACATGTGATTCTTGAGAACCGTGAAGGCGAGATCTTTGCTAAAGGTCGCCTTCTTCTGCACGGCATGATTAAGCTAGAGTTTGAAGTACCAGCAAAAAAAAAGGGACCAATACGCCCTTTGCAACAACTAGTCTCCAATATGTTTCTGGCGTAGACATCAATTTAAGGCACAAACAGTATGGCCACATCAACAACCAAACCGTCTAGATAATATAGAAGCATGAGGAGGTCAATGGTGTAGATATCAAAGAAAGCGGTAGTAAGGATGTAGTAGAGCCTTGTGAAGACATCATGTAGGCAAAACCACGTCAGATGTTTTTTCTGGCAACAAAGTGCGACGTCATGCAGAAGCTGAAGTTAGTCCACACGGAGAATTATGGACCTCGACAAACAGCTATAGTCTACGGAGGACAATGATGCTTCTTGCTCTTTGTAGATGATGCCAAAAGGATGGTTTGGAGCTATCCATTTGGCATAAGAGATGAAGCTCGAACATGTTTTTTGAAGTGGCTCGTGATGGTCGAATGGCAAAGGAATAAAATGATATAACGTTTACGCTTAGACCGTGCTGGCGAGTACACAAACAAAGAATTTACCACACAACTGGAGAACCTTGGCATTGTGCAAGTTTTCTCTACGCCATACACTCCGCAGCATAATGGTGGAGTAGAGAGAGAAAAGCGCATAATGGAAGAGGCGTTGAAGTTGATGGTGCTTGGTGTGCAGCTTGACAACTCGTGGTGGCAATTTGCATAAAGGCAAGCAGTGTGGGTACGCAACAGCGTGCCACACATGTTTTTATCAAGTATGAAACCCTTCTTGGTATGGCATGATGACAAGCTTGCCATGTCCATGCTACACACCATTAGGTGCATGGCACTGTTTAATGTCCCAAAGGAGCGTCGGCATAAGTTGGCAGATAAAGCAACATGGGGTGATTTCCTTGGTCAAGGACCCAACATGAAGGGATGGGAGTTCTACCACATGGACTCTTATTACATCATCACGAGTAGAGACGCCATTTTTTAAGAGCCTGACACACTCCACCTTGAAAGCTAAGCAGTCTAGTGAACTTGCTCTACCCCAGGCTTTCTATGACTATTACGTTGAGACGCTAGAGGAGGGGGAAGCCGGAAGCATGCCACTCACCCCTCTTGATCTAGAGAAGACAAATGAGCAACTAGTGGCCCCGCGTGTGACTCTGAACACTTACCAAAACAAACGCATCACCATTGATCATGAGGCGTTTATAGTACCTCATGACAGAATTAAGGCCGTGGGCTTGGGGAATGGTGCACATGCGGCGAGGAAACCACGAGATCGAGCTGCAGGGGATCCAAGGTGCCTCACGTGCCTCCTATGACAACAGTTGGAACAAGAAGAGGAGCAAGAGATTAAGAGAAACATGGCTATTATAACCTGCTCAATATATAAGGAAGCAAATGACTTCTTAGCGAACTTTAGCACGACTTGCTCCTCTGGTTTCAATACACGAGCTAACACCTAGGCCTTAAACGTTTGAAGGAAGCCTTACAGGGTGACCATGCTATGGAGAGGAAGACAACACTCCTCACATAGTACGAGAGTCTTATGGAATAATAGACTTTGCAAGCCAACATAGCTGCCATCTGGTTTTCGTTCATTAGGAGTAACATGGGTATTTCATATAAAGACAAAGGCTGTCGGGAGCATTCACAAGATCAAAGCTCGCCTTGTGACAAAGGGGTTCACGCAAGTTGAGGGAAAAGACTTCTTTGATACCTATGCTCCTATGAGCCACAACACCACTGCCCGCATCATGCTCAAATTTGCAGTAGTGATGAAATACAAGGTGTAACAGCTCGACTTGAAAAAGACTTTTCTAAATGGTGAGATGGAATGACCGTCTATATGAAGCAACCCAAGGGCTATGATGACAAGAGTGGTAGAGTGTGTAAGTTGGTGAAGAGTCTATACGGACTAAGGCAAAGCCCCCAATTTAAGTACTCAAATTTGCAAGAAGTGCAAGAGTCTCTCGACTTTAAACCTTTGGCTTTTGACGAATGTCTCTTCCTACATCGGCCATCACCAGACCCGAAGCCGGACCGCTATGTGTTGGTCTACGTTGATTACCTTCTCATCATTCGTCCATCGCCTGATTTCATCAAAGCCATTATGATTGCCATGGCGTAGGAAGTCAATGTGACACTCATGCCCACCTTTGAGTTTTACCTGGGCATGAACATTGAACGTGACCGTGACGCGCGTATGCTTCACTTGAGTTAGTAGACATACATTTGTAAAGTTTTTCAACGATTCAATGTTCCGGATCGACACATACAAACACCTCTGTCGCAACAGTATGTGACTCATGAGGGAGAATGGGGGAGGAGCGACTCCGTCTATTACAATAGAGTCAGATGCATGCAGCAAGCTGAACTTGGCCAAATGTGTAGTTTGTTTTAAGTAACCTAGCACACGTCAATGAGTCTTGTACAGAGGTGGCGTGCAAGGAGCTGGACAAAGCTCTAGGTTACGTAAAGACAACAGGGGACACTAGTCTTGTTTTGGGGACGGAAGCCAGCTTAGACCTTGAGTGTTACGTCGACGCAAATGTTGGAGGAACAGAGGAAGACCGTCAAAGCACCATGGGTTTTGTGTGCTTGCTTGGTGGAGGAGCGGTATCTTGGACCAACCAAGGATAGAACCTCGTCACACTCAGCCATGTAGGAGTTGAGTGCATGGTCGCAACTTCTGCAACACATGAGGTCACGTATCTCTCCAACCTTCCCTAGGACATCGGATTCTCTTAAACATAGCCGACAGAAGTTTTTGTTGACAAGAAGTTTGCAAATGATCTCGTAAAACTTATAGAAATACAAATCTGATCAAAGCATGTTAAGAGTCATGGGCACTACATCTTGTTAAAGGACAAGGATAACATGATTTAACTTGTGCATGTGTAAAGCACTTAGCGAGCATCCCACTTTGTGACGTAGAGCGTCTCGAAGGACGTTTTCTACAGGTGTAAGGGGCAATGTGGTCACATCTCCAACGCCTTCTTGGATTATGTTCAAAAGCGGCCAGTCGTTGAGGAGACGTGGATGTCGAACACATGCAGCTCTGCCATCGCGCAAGCCTGCTTTATGCAAAAGGATTTCAAATGCTTCATGGTGCACGAGAGAACATTGACATAAGTAAAAACATTGAAAGTAGCCATGTTGCTAGCAGCCGTTCATGGTCCCAACAATAAACGTGGCTATCATGGACCACGTGATTGTGCTAGACGTTTTACAAAGGCGACTATAAAGAGCACCATCACATAGTAAGAATGTTTGTTTCAATGGCCTCCATCTTACTAAAAGAGCTCCAGTAGCGTCGTAGCGGTCTGTCTCTGATGAAGAGGAATTGCAGTTCAATAGCTAGCTTTAGGTTTTTTTTTTCACCTAGAGGATCCGACGGCTTAGCAGAAATCCTTGTGGTAAAAAATGAATTTTCCGCACTTGCAAAAGCCTGCTGCGACCATATAAATGGTCGCGAGCAACAGCAGAATCCTGAAAAAAAAAGAAATAATTTGCAAGTAGTAGGATGGAAAGCTCTTAATGCAACTGGAGCAGCTCAAACATCTGAGGTGGCTGCCCGATTGGAAGAGTCGCGATGAGGTCAGTGGGCTGCTAAACAAGAACCTAAAGCAACTAGCACTACCACTGAAGTTTAGGCAACTTTAAGGTCAGAATCATCACGGTCAAGAACTACGGGCGAGCAAGGAATAGAGGGAGAAAGAAAGAAAAAAAACTAGTGAGGAAGTACGAGCGAGCGGCCATGGATGTCGCGGCCGCTCGTGAAGCTGCCTCCTCATCGTTGACATCAACGTTCAAGGGGGAGCAAGGTGAAGGCCTGCTTGCTTATTGAGGCTAGCGCGCAAGTATGACTTCCATCAATTGCAGCCACGGGAAGCATCATGGCGAATACCGCAGACAAGCGAGCGAGCAAGGGAGGGGAGGGTGCGCGAGATGTCTCCTTGACCTCGTGTTTGCGTCCCTCCCTCCTTCACAATCTTGCGGTAGATAGTCTACGATTAATAATTAGCATGGCCAATTTAACGAGAGAGAGATATGTTGTGATCAAAACGTAAAATGAAAAGGGAGGGGGCAATGAAAGGAGATAACTACCTTGTTGAAGGAGAGCGACAGAATGGGGCTTCCTCTTCCCATGCAAAATCAAAAGACACACCCTTAATTCGCTGAAAGTAGATGGGAGCAACCACCGCGGACAAATTGGGCAAGAACGATGCTTTTGAGTTGACAAGTAGCGGACAACAAGGATTGAAACGGGTTTGCCAATGGGAGAGTGATGATTTAGCGGTTGTTAGTGTTACATGTAAGCTGCTCGCAAGTGAAAATGGTAAGGACGACCTCCATTACATCCAAGACGCCTTTTGTACTACTCTAACAACTGGAAAGTCAATAGACGATCCAAAAATATGTTTTTTGGAAGATTCCTCCATTCAAGAGGAGCAAGAAGGATGCAAGAAGGGGCCCAAGAGGTCGAACCAACATGCGCACCTTCACCTCCATGAAGAACCACGTGAGTTGCTTTTGCATGAAGGAAGAGACACTTTTATAGAGTTGTCCAAACTCAACTTGGAAATCATTTGGTATGACAACTTGTAAGAATCACTTGTCGGAAGTCCTGAAATGGGCAAGGAAGTGGTCCTGACACCGAATCTTAAGGAAAATGTTTTTCCTTTGATTGTAGATATTGATTATTTTCCGGATTTGCCACTCAGCGTGGAGGACACTTAGCTCCATTTCCTTGACAAATATTTCTAAGAGTCACTCAAGGAGTTTTTCTAAAATGCAGAGGAGTGAGACCGCTCAAACCACCAGCGCACCAATTGAGAGGGAATGTTGAGAGGTGCGAATACTACAATTGTTTCAAGCTTCGATATGGTGAAGACAACACAGCATTCGCAGTAGTGTACAGAAAGGTACAAATTATATGGTGAATTCTTCGGTCCACGTCTACTTGGAGTTCTCTCTTGTAGAGGCGAGATGAATTTTGGCAACCAGTTCTAAAGCACGCTAAAGGGTCTGGTGTGTAATATTGTGTGCTGGCATGCACAAGGGGGTTGCGCATGCCTCTAGTAAGCGATGGTAGAGAGGGGAGCTACACACTACACAACATTGCATAGCTATCCTTGTTAGGGAGTCCTCTAATTGACTGGGCAAGACTCATGCACCGTTGGCATGAGGTCCTAACTACATCATCATTACCATGCATGGAGCGTGGGCCCTTCGACCTGCATGGGCCAATCTAGCACAGTATCTAGTAGGCTCTTAATTGATTGATCTGATGCAACAACATGGCAAGATCAACGGTCGTTAGAGAAAAGCCTGTAGAGCAAGCAACCTCTTCGGGGAGGTGAACCTGAACACTTGATGAAGCTTCCTCAATGAGAAAGCTTCTCCCTGAAGGAATCTTTGCCTAAAAGGAAGCTTCCCAAGAGGCAAGAGACCCTAACTACCAAAAGGAAGCTTCTCGTTCAGGTGGTCAACTTTCAAAGTTCATAGGTATAAAAGGAGAAGCTCCTCTCAATTCACGTCTTTGTCAGCATTTTGCGAGCATTGAGCCCTACATAAGCACCACTTTGGAGCCCAGACCAAGAATCTGGTGGAGATCCCTCCAAGGCCCTTATAAGCCTGGCAAGGCTTGCGAGTCTGAGTGGAGGCTACCCTAGAGGCCAGTGAACCTGGAGAATATGCCATGACCTTTGCCATAATGGCTTACAAGGCCGAGCAAGGCGTTGCCCCTCTGTGGGCAAGGAGTTGTGCTAGCCTAACTTGCCTAGGATGTTCCATGTACCATACTGAAGCTTTGTATCAATCAAGATTTCATTCCAAAGTTCTCAACACTTCTCTTGCTATTGTAAATGATGGAATGCTGATCACTTTAAGATCCTTCCATTAAGGGTCTTAGCCCTCGCTGCTTGTCTTAGAAATTCAATAATCCTTAGTGCATTCAACAACATGGGGACTTTTATCGAAGGTATGTGAAAGTAGGAATAAGATAAAAACTTGAATTCGTTAAATGGTGTAATCGTTTGTTGGCTTGTTGTTTATGGAGCACTTGACTTTCCTAGCTATCCTCTTGAGCTTCACATGTGCGTACTTGTCACAAACACAACTTTTGTATACTTAATTGTCATGTGTTTGCATAAAAATGCAATTTAAACATTAGAAGTAAAATTTGGGACTGTTATTCTTTAAACTAAACTATTTATGAGCGTGTAATTGTTTTAATTGAAAGAGACAAAGAATACATACCCGTGAGTGAGAAGCAGAATTTGTTAACTTTGTGACAGTTATGATGCTTGAACCATGTAGGGGATAACTTCGATGAAAATCCAAAATCGTCCACCCTTTGGATTGATGACCTTAGATTATGGATGGATGACTTAGATTTACAAGATACTTTGTGAAAGCCATTACAGAATATTAAACTGTTTTGGTTGATGTTTTTTCGTAGGATCCTCTTCAACACCATGTTGTTGAAGTACTTCTATGTTTTCCTTCTGCTTCTTGGTTGTTTCTTCATTTATTGAAGTTCATATCAAAGGATAATCTGAAAAAATAGTGGTTAAGTGTAGATTAAATGGAAAATTAGATATGATGTAAGGTCTCTCTAACTTTAATGAAATGTGATGTTGGTTGTTTCGATTTGTAGTTCAATGGAGGTTTGAAGAAATAAAGCATTGATGGCCAAGTAAGTATGGTGCATTGGAGTTGATGTGCAACTAACACCACCCCCAAATCTGAAAACGTTAGGTGGCTCATTTTTGAAACTTCATGTACATTTCATTCGTCTTTGGGTTTTTTTGGGCAGACACACTAGCTGGTTCATTGACGTTCGATGATGTTGTAACCTGCTTCGTAGATCTATTTGCGGTGTTTAGTTGTTCAGAGATTCCCTCAAAGGAGGTGGTGGCGTGAGGTGTTTTCCCTCGACGTTTTGTCGGAAGATTCCGGCTGCTTTGGATCACGGTCCCTGGCTCAACCCCTCCTCCCCGTATCCATGGCGTCGTCACGAAGTTTGCCTGCACATTACATTTGCGAATAGCCCTTGCCTGTTTATTCCTAAGCCCCCTCACAGCCCCATTGCACCAGTCGTCGCAGTCACCCCTCCGCTCTCATCGCTTCCACCGCGTTGCGATGCTGGCATCGAGAGCAATGTACTCTCCTTGGCCAGCGTGCACAGCCACGCCTGGCCGTCCACACGGCTGCGACAACGTCATGCCGGGCATGACCGCGGACCTCCGCGCCGCCATGCTCGACACAGGGCGTCCGGTTCTCGCGGGGTCGCCCTGCCACCGTGGCCTAGCGCTCGGACGACCACGTGCTTGCGCTCGCCGCCCACCTGCCAGAGGCAGTGGGACCAGCGCACACGGGCTGTTGGGCTGCCGGGAGATGCACGGTCAACCGCTCACGCAACGACAGCCATTGCACTTCCACCATGCCTGTGCTGCCGGCCCCTTCCCTGACAAGAGCTCCAGCAGCAGCGGCTGTAGAAGCGGCAGCAGCAGCAGCAGCAGCAGCAGGAGCGGCAGAACTATCTGCCGCGCACAGCTGCCCGGTGTTCTGANCGGCGGCGGCAGCGGTAGTGCTGGTGGTGATGGTGGTGGCGGCGGCAGCGGCAGCAGTAGTGGCGGCGGTTGTGGTGGTTGTGGTCGCGGCAGACGTGCATGCAAATGAACCTTTTGGCGTGGAAGTTTGGGTCACGGCGGAAACAAGACCAGCTGCGACTTGTGGCAGTTGGACGAACGACTGGAGCAAACCCTGAGAGATTTCTTCGGTTCTGATCGTTCTCTACTGCTCCACTCCACACCGCGAAGCTAGAATGGCCAGCGATCGCGGACGAGGGTTTGCCGCAGTGCATCATGTGCGCGGTGGACGAAGGGCAGGAGACTGCTCCTCCCAAGCACAAGAATGTGGTACCGTTCTCTCTCTCAAAAGAGTGTTGCCGGCGTCAGATGAGGAAAGCTCGGCGCTAGTGGCGGCGGCAAGGGCGTGGCGTGACGTGACGTGGCATTTTGTGCTTGCACTGCAGCGCAACGGCTGCTCGGAATCAGCATCTCCCCTGGACCTCTCGCTCTCTGCCGCTCTGTGGTCCAGCCACGCCTCACCCCCCCTCCCTCCTCTGTTGCCGTCTGTGGCTCCCACGGACCTTGTTGCAGCCACTTGTGTTGAGCTCTACTTCCCCCCCTCCGCACCCCTTCCCTTCACACGCCTCCCTCCACCATTCCTCCCGTCCCTCTCATTCCCTCGTGCTTCTTGTGCCTTGCGTTCGCTCCACCCCTTCCCTCTCTTCCTCCCTTTCTCTGTGGCCTGATCCCCTCGTCTCTGTCTTGTCCCTCACTTGCTGCCCCCTCTCCCTCCCCCCGTACCCCTCCCTCAGTTCCTTTTCCGTGAGAGGCCCGCTCTCCTATCTTCCAGACCCCTCATGCTCCCTCATGTCGTGGTTCTTCTGCCTCACACTTCCGTATGCACTCGGCGCAAGTTTCATACCTCTCGACTCCTTGTTTCCCTTCTTTGTTCCCTCATAATCACCCTCCTTCCCTCTCCTATCTTCCATCCTTCCTCTTCCTCCAGTCCCTTTCCCTCCGTCTTCATCTTTGTCCCCCAGCTCTCCCCCGCCCCCCCTCCCTCCCCCAACCCAACCCCCTCGACCTTTCCCACACTCACTCTGCGCAAACTCCTGTCCTTCCCTCCCTTGCTGTTCACGCACGGCCTCGCCCATGTCACACCCTGGTTCCCTCCCACACGTACGGTTTTCTTATTTCTCTTCTTTCCCGCTCAGAGAGGAGCTGTTCAAGGAGTGCATGGAGGAGCTGAGGGGAGGAGAGTTGCTTGAGGCGGAGGACCTGGAGGAGGCAGAGGAGGCGCTGGAGAGAGCTTTTCTGCAGACAGATGAACGACTGCTCGAGTGGTGAGTGACCGTGTGTGTGTGTGTGTGCGTGCGTGTGTGTGTGTGTGTGCGTGCGTGTGTGTGTGTGTGCGTGCGTGCGTGCGTGCGTG
>SZWC01020790.1:4104-17841 GCA_023375785.1 Penium margaritaceum
TATGGGGTGATGGGTGCTAAATGTACACTAGTGTAAAATGTTGTGATTTAGATGTGTAAGTGGATGTGGGGGGGGGGGTTGATTGTGGTGAGTTTATGGGAGGATTGTATGTGGAGATGGGTGCTAAATGAACACTAGTGTAAAATGCCGTCACTTGAATGTCTGCACAATACACTAGTGTATAACCTACAAACATCCTCCCATACACTCCTCTCATACACTTGACACATGTCACCCCCTCCCTCTCACACCCCTCCCCACATCCATCAACGAACTTGAATGTCTACACAGTACACTAGTGTATAACCTGCAACCATCCTCCCATACACTCCTCTCATACACTTGGCACATGTCACCCCCCCACCCCCCCCACGCCCATGAACTAACTTGACAAACTACATTGTACACTGGTGTATAACCTACAACCATCCTCCCATACACTCCTCTCATACACTTAGAATATGTGAACCCCCCCCATCCCTTTCCCAACCAACTTGAATGTTTACACCGTACACTAATGTATAACCTGCAACTATCCTCCCATACACTCCTCTCATACCCTTTGCACATGTCCCCCCCCCCCACATCCATGATCCCACTTGAATGTGTGCACCATACACAAGTGTGTAAACTACAACCATACTCCCATACACTCTTCTTTTACACTTAGCACATGTCACCCCCCCCTCCCCACATCCATCAAGCAACTTGAATCTCTACACAATACACTAGTGTATAACCTGCTACCATCCTCCACTACACTCCTCTCCTACCCTTGGTACGTCACACCCCCCCCTCACCCCCCCCTCTTACACTCATGAACTAACTTGACTGCCTACACCATACACTAGTGTATAACCTGTAACCATCCTCCTATACACTCTTCTCATACAGTTGGCACATGCCCCCCCCCCCCACATCCACCAACCCACTTGAATGTCTGCACCATACACTAGTGTATAAACTCCAACCATCCTCCCATAAACTAGTCTCATACACTTGGCACATGTTACCCCCCCTCCCCACATCCATCAACCAACTTGAATGTCTACACAATACAGTAGTGTAGAACCTGCGACCATCCTCCCATACACTCCTCTCATACCCTTTGCACATGTCCCCCCCCCCCACATCCATGATCCCACTTGAATGTGTGCACCATACACAAGTGTGTAAACTACAACCATACTCCCATACACTCTTCTTTTACACTTAGCACATGTCACCCCCCCCTCCCCACATCCATCAAGCAACTTGAATCTCTACACAATACACTAGTGTATAACCTGCTACCATCCTCCACTACACTCCTCTCCTACCCTTGGTACGTCACACCCCCCCCTCACCCCCCCCTCTTACACTCATGAACTAACTTGACTGCCTACACCATACACTAGTGTATAACCTGTAACCATCCTCCTATACACTCTTCTCATACAGTTGGCACATGCCCCCCCCCCCCACATCCACCAACCCACTTGAATGTCTGCACCATACACTAGTGTATAAACTCCAACCATCCTCCCATAAACTAGTCTCATACACTTGGCACATGTTACCCCCCCTCCCCACATCCATCAACCAACTTGAATGTCTACACAATACAGTAGTGTAGAACCTGCGACCATCCTCCCATACACTCCTCTCATACCCTTTGCACATGTCCCCCCCCCCCACATCCATGATCCCACTTGAATGTGTGCACCATACACAAGTGTGTAAACTACAACCATACTCCCATACACTCTTCTTTTACACTTAGCACATGTCACCCCCCCCTCCCCACATCCATCAACCAACTTGAATGTCTACACAATACAGTAGTGTAGAACCTGCGACCATCCTCCCATACACTCCTCTCATACACTTGGCACATGTACCCCCCCCCAAACCCCTTACCCTTGCTGGTAACTTCATGGAACCTTCATGGTACCCCACATGAACTATACACCCAGTTAACCGTGTATAAAAAGAACCCCATTAACCATACCTCTTCTACAGCGTGTCTCAAGTGGAAATGCACTAGCAATTGTACCATGTCGCAAGTGTTGCCACCCCTAGTGGCACCACGGAGTTGCCAACCATGACTATTTCATATCTTTTCATGAACATGGCCTTTTTCCAGATGTACAGATTCTCCATAAGAGTGTGAAGATGACTAATTGGTTAAATCTCATGTAGCATGATCAGTGTGTCAACAAGGCACCACTTGGACACTTCGATAACCTCACCATGGCATACGTAGAGTACAAGCTCTTCAATTTTGTAGTCAATGAGTGGGGAATGTAGCAACCATACCTTGAGTGGTAGCCCATGCTGTGGGAGGCCATCTACATTGTCATGCATGACAATTACATCTGATGTTAGGAGGTACGGTGTGCCTTCTTCAAGATCAAGGACTTAGAATAGCTGGGTAACTCACTCAGGACGTACTTGAGCAATTTTGTCGCAAACACGGAGGAAGACAAATGATCCTTCATAGGCGCAGGGACCTTGACCTTCAACTACATGGAGTGCTTGTTGTGGTAGGAGTAGTTTTGTGATGGTCTCAACAACAACAAGCTATTGGAAAAGGCCAACATGATAGTCACCAGCCAAGCTAAGAGAAGCAAAAGGGAGTGTGCAACTACATAAGCAAAACATATTCGGAAAACCTGAAGCCCTGCTGTTAGATGACCAAACACAGGTGTATATTAAGGTTGCAACATGCAAATGGCCGTTGAAGGGGATGGTAGGTAAGAGAGGCATCATGACGAGGCTTAGGGCAAGACGCCTTCAAGAAGGTTCGTGTGCACAAGGTAAACAACAAAAAGAAGAACCATGACAATGACGTGCTACAATAAGTGCGTGACCATTGCAATGCATCATTCAGCAATGAATTGCGCTACAACTACATGCAAATTGGCCATTTCAACGTCTAATTCCTTGAAGCTGCTGGTGGTGGGCAAGAGGCCGCGTAGTTGGTCACAGCTAAAGCAACTTCAAAGGATGTTGCAGAAGATATCTGTGAACAAGGCCGTGGCAAGGTTGTAGTAGTAACAATTGTCTTGTCCATGACAAGAGATAGGGTTCTGGTGTAGGATTTCCCCATCTTTAAGCAACGTAAATGGGAGAAAAGAAGGGATAACTTGGATCACGAGTGCTGGTTCATGTTTTCTATTGAGAATGTTAACCAATTTGAATTTTGACAAGTTGAAAACATTGTTTTTTTCCCTCCTCTTGTTCAACATTAGAGTGCACTTGTTAGCCGACAATTCCCACTTAACGTTGTATCCTGAGATGGGATGAATGATTATACATGCTCACTGGTAGAAACACTAACCACTGTCCAAGAGTTGTGTGACGTAGTGAATGAAGGAAACACTCCCAGAGCGATGATTTCAATCAGGTTTGTTTTAACTTTGCTTAAGGATTCAACATAGTCAAGTTTAAAGAATACAAGCTACTTGTCGAATTCACACATTCTCACAACAAGTGGACTCAAGTGAGTAAGGCTTGAAAGTCATGGCGTCTATCGTATAAATTTTGTGTTTATCACAAACTCAGCTTGCCGTTGACAAGCTTGATCACTTAAAATAGTGGAGTGAATAAGATAATGTAGTTCAAAGGCCATCTACTTGGTGCTCTTAAGAATGAACAGGTTGACACTAGAGGGGATGACTCCTTTTTCATACTTAACTTTACTAAAAAAAAGAGTCTCTACTACAAGTTATTGAATAGCTTGTACTAGAGGCACTTAATAGCTTGTAATAGCTTGTTTTCAGTGAAATCCGCAGAATACTCGTGATTGCTAAATATAAAGCAAAATATCTTGTTTCAGGTGACACACACAATGTCACGTTGAAGTACTCAACGTTCTTCACACATTAAACTTGGTGCTAGACAATCATTGGCTCCATGATAACAATGCTCTTATGTACTTTGAATTGAAAACATTCATCCTTTGAAAGGAAAAGTGCAGCTTTACCCTCATTATAGTTACAATTGTTTCACCAACTTCACTGGAATTTGATGTCATCTTGTCTGCAATGAAGTTCAAGAGACATGTTCAACAAGGGTTTCAATACTTCTTGGCTTATCTATGCAAAATGAAGGATAACATAACAGAAGACATTCTAAAAGAGATTGAATATGTACTGACGGAGTTCTCTGATGTATTCTAAGACCCACCATTTGGGTTTCCACAGGAAATACACATGTGCCACATGATTCAGTTGCTACTGAAGGAAATCCTTAAGTTCAGACCCATGTATAATTTTAGTCCAGCATAAAGGCAAGAGGTCAAATGCCAAATTCAAGATTACTATACAAAATGGTTGATTCAGCCATGTAGCCCGTTGTAAGGTGCACCGATCCTTTTCATGAACAAAAAAGATGATTATTCATGCATATGCGTGAACTACCATGTGTCCAACAAGCTAATGTTGAAAATTGACTCCCCCGACCACGGATTTGAGACCTGTTTGGTCAATTTCAAAGGGTAAACATCATATTCTCCTTGAACTTTCTCAAGGGTACCATCAAATCCGCATCACAAAAGATGATGTACCTGTTTTTCAAGTATCAATGTTTGTAATCATTGTACGAGGCTAGACTCCTCCAACACCTTTTCACCCGTGGGACTCCATTGGAATGATTTGGCATGCAATTCATTACCGGTCTTCCAAACAAGTCACAAATATTGACAGCCTTTCATCCTCAAATTGTTGGACAAATGGAGTGCATGAATCAAATTCTAGAACAGATGATCAGCATGTACGTGCACTATGCTATGTATGACAAGGAAAACTTCCTACCATCAATGGAGTCTACAATCAACAACATGGTGAACGGATCCACAATAATCACACCATTTGTGTTTAATGGTGGTCAAAATCTAGTGGTTCCCTCTTCATTGATATTGGGAGTACTCAAGGAAAGTTTCCTTCTCCTCAAGCCTTTGTTGAGTGCATAACCGCCTTGTTCAAGGAGGAAAAATATCATCTTCAAGATGCTCCACAATTACAAAAGGCACATGCCAATAAAACTCACTGAGAGGACTTATTTTACATGAAGAATGGTGTTACTTAGCACTAAAAAGTTTGGATAAAGTTGCCAAGAATGGAAAAAGCGTCTACACAAGTAGACAATTTCTTTCCCATTGTGGCACCCATTGAACTTATATCATATCAATCATACCTTCCATATAGTATGAAGATACATCACGTGTTTCATGTGAGTCTCCTGGCTCCATCCACGGTAGATGGAAACCAGTTAGCCATCGCCATTAGTATATGCTACCAGTTGCCAAAATGAATTCCTTTGCCTTATCCAACATCAATAGTGTACAATTTAGTTGCACGTTAAACTAGAACACCTTGTTCATTCGGTCGATTGTGGACCTAACCAAAACTCATGGGAGCTCGAATTTTGTCTATGCACAAAGGTGGTCTATTTGTACGAGAACAAGCTGGCAGCTTACACAGATTGATACATGGCAAGGAGCACCACTTGAATTCAAAAGCTTGCATAGCATTTCTATATGGCAGATTTGATGTATACAAACCAAAGTAGGTTGGGACAGCCAACATGGTTGTCATGTATTTGCTCAAATCTCAAGGACGGAGGCTGCTAACCATGCTAATTGGTTACATGAAGCTTACGACCAAATCTGTTGCATGTGTTCATCTTGAGTTCATAAACAAGTATTTGTTTTCTTTTAAAATGATGACAAATCACTCTCAGGCACTCTCCCTTCTTGGTTATCAACCGAAAGAGTTCATTATTAGTGGGAAGGAATGTGGTAAGAGGGCTGATTTGGCCCTACCACCTAGAGATATTCAGCATATGGTTGAGAGCCACACCTTGCTATAGCAAGGTTTGGATGTTTGCCAACCACATGATGGTTATGGGCTGGACCGTAAAGTGGTCAATAATTGCTCCAATGACCTGTCCACTACATGCCAACAAGCCACCAGGCGCAAGTGGAGTTAGTGGCTTGGTGCGCACCAAAAAGATGGTGATTTGTCAAGGGTCGAGGCTTGTGCCTTCATGCTATGCCTTCTCTCACTATCCTTGCTTTTGAGAGCATGCAACCACACACGTTAGAGCAAGAACAAGAGCAAGGTGCAAACGAGAAAGATCAGCAAAGAATATGTGCTCTTGCCTTGAACGAAACAATTTTGAGCCAATGCGTAGAAACCAAAAGTTTAGTGTCGAGGACACACTTTGACTTTCAAAACCTCAGAAATCGTGTGTAGAGTTAGAGATTCTAAGCCCCTAACTTTTGGAAGAAGATTTAACGGGCAAGGTAGCAAAGGTAATGGGCCTCTAAAGACTCAAAACTTTGGATTCTCACCAGTTGTGCCCTTGTTCATGATGACCCTCGAAGTCAAGGGAAAACTCCTTCAGCGAGCCATTGGTGCCATTCCACCAACTCTGATAACCCTACGTGTTGGAGTTTGAAACACAATGGATGTAGTTAACCTCATGTATTTGCTTTAAAAAGGATTTTTCCAATTATCTAAAGCATTAAATGAGATGTAATCATCAATTTTTGTGCATTGAAATTAGAGTTTCAAAATCATTCTTAACAGCTAAAACCAATAAACTTTAATTTCACACTTTAAACTTAATCAGCAAGTTAATGCAATTGTGTGGCTATGAAATGAAATGATGGATGCAAGGCATCGATGCAAGACGTTGCTTTTGGGAACTTTCACAACAAGGAGTCATGTTTTAAGATTGATGAGATGCATATTCATAATCATCTTCAGAAGTCAAATTGTCCATTCGGTAGAATAAAGACATCCATACCGTTTTCAATAGTCATGAAAGTAGAAAACCTTATAAAACCCTTCGACGATGTAATGTAGAATGACAAAGCAAGTGCCTAGTATACTTGTGGTCAATGGGTGTAAAAATCAAGAGGTTGCAACTTTGAGTGCAACAAATGTTCCCAAAGACATGCCCTTAAGAAAGGTTTCTAGGCTCTTATACGCGAGGGATGAAACACTTCCTCCCTTTCATCCTAAATGCCTCATTACCTTTTGAAACATAGCTCAATGCAAACCATATGAAAATCTTACATGAATATTGGCTTCTTCTATGTTATAAACTTTGTCCTAGTTGCTATAGAAAGTTTCAAAGCCTTAACACTTGATCATGAACAATTTTAATTTGCCTATAAGTACTTTCAAATAACATCTACGTTGTGTAGTTTACACCCTCTTCTCCTTTTGTTTAAGGTGGTGAAGGTACAAACTTGCTAGAGAAGTGTTGAGGGGTCCGTGCCCATTTTTTTGCTTCACACGATGAACAGCCATGGTTCTCTTAGTTTCTTATTCATGCCTAAAGGTTTTCATGTCTTTTTAATGAAACATGGCCTTCAATCTTTTTGGTTGACTTCGTCGCATTCTCATTCTCACAAAATAATGTTTTTACCTAAGGCCTTTTTGTTTTGTATGACCTAGTTTTCATACATTATTTCTTGAATTCATGCTCTTTAACCCCTTTTCTTTCCCAAATTAAAAGAATGATTGTTCAATAAACTTAATGTGTCATAATTCTACATGTTTCAAATATACATGTTGTTGGATCTTTGATAATCTGCACCGATTAAAATGATTCTGCAATAAACCACTTGACGAGTATTGATTTTGTGGATTTTGGTGAATTTTTATGATGTATGGACTTTATGAGAGATTTTCCTATCACATACGAGGGGTTTGATGCGTAAAAGTGGTGGTCGACTAGTTCCTTAACATTTTTTGTTATATGAAAGCACACGACATTGACAAAAAAAGAATCTATAGCTTTTTTCCCCTTCTCCATCACTAAAACAATAAACAAAGATTCATTAACATGTATTAGAAAAATAAAATGAGTATTCCAACTATTTACATCTATGTATCACTCGCCTTCCATGCTTTCATCTATGGTTGGTATGAGTGAGCCTTAAAACCTCTAAGAGAATAAATGAAACTTGTATCAAATCCACATTGTATGTAGCATTTGAAGGAAATCGAAGGTTGAAAGACATCTTTGGTCTTGTAGAAATCATCGATTTTTTATGCATCTAGTAGCACTACTAGCAATGAATGAAACTTTGACTTGTTTTCCCCTTGTTTTGGTATCCATGGGTTCAATGTTGTTTCACTCATTTAACACCATAAAAGTACTCTGGTAAGATAATAACTGGATTACATGGCACGTCAATCATCATCTCTAGTGAATATAATCAGATTATAGTTTAGTTTTTAACGCGCCCCAAAACTCTCACAACCATGCTTAATCACCATTATATGGCATGTGACTGAATTCGAGGAAGAAGGTGATACAATTCTAGTCCTTGGCATAAATAGTTCATGATAAGTTTTAAAACACTAAATAGATTTTATGTTAAGGGAACTCCAATTACCAAGTTTAACATATCCGTACTTGTGGTCACTGTTGACATTAGGATATTTGCAATTGTTTTGGTACTACATGTTGAATGCATGCTTACCTACCAAGACATGATTTTTGACCATGTATTCAAGCCCTTATCCTCTTTACATTTATGCAAGCATATACTTTCCTCTACCATATTTTACATGAATTTGTTCCTCATTGAGTCATCAATGCGGTGTTGGCCATGATGTAAGTGCGCGTTAGATGGAACCTTAAAAAATGGTTATCGCCATGTTAAAAATGTAATTGGAAGTAATAAAGTTTTTATTTGTAGTTTCCTTAACTTCAAGTATTATTAAAACAGAGAGATCATGGTGAGCTCTAGAAACTTTTAATCTTTCCTTTTGCAAAGGCCAGCACAAGTAAAAAAACTAATGTAAGATAGTGCTTTTGAATTTGGATTGGTACACTCGAATCTTCAACTATTGTCATTTTCTTTTGGTCTAAGCAATGTTTCCCCTACTGAGAATTTTCTCAAGAAACGTAATCAAAGAGCATTTGAAGGCACACATAACGAATAATGAATGATTTTTGTATTTGAAGAATGTTAAGAATGTTGTGAAGATATCTACTGTGTACGTCCTTGATGGATTTTTACACTAAAATATGATTAAGATTAATCTCCACAATGCCCTAAACATGTGGTCAAAATGTTATTCCTTTCCATAGAGAAGAGATCAAGTGTATTGTTTAGCAGAAACGCATGTCCAAAATCAAAGTACACTTATCATGTAGAGAACACCATACCCTTCAATTTGTTTTAGATTTGTAAATGTTAGGTGATTCCCCTTAAACTTTCTATGCCTATATCAAAGTTTTACAAGGGAAGGATTCAATACATTGAAACATTTTAATGCAAGCCCAAAAAATGGTTTGATCAAGATTACACTTTGAACTATTTCTAGAAAAACGCTTTTTTCATTCATGTAATTCTTTTGGTTTCAAATAAATTGGATTAAACTCATGTATTTGAAGTTATGAATCGAAGTTAAATTTATGAATTCCTTAAGATAGGCTATGATGTTTATGATACATTTAGGTATGTTTCTTAAATTTTTAGGAGGTAATGTGAAAGTCATTGAAATCATTTGAAGAACAAAATATCAAATAAAATGTTTTTCTCACGTTTTTCTAATATTGATTTTCCCTTTTTTAACAAAGTTTCACTTATTATAACAACTTTATCTGGCAATTTAGAGTTATGTTATTGACAAAGAAAGCATTGAAAATTTCGATAAATTCGGAATTTAACCATAATTTTCCCTTGCTTAGTGTTTTTTAATGGATAAAACATTTGTTTAAAGAAAATGAATTTGGAGAAAGAATGGGTTTTATAATGAAAGCCAATTGAAAGTGTTTCTATAGTGAATTACTTTAAAGTAAGTATTTCATTGTCCATGTCTCATTTTGTTTTTTAAGGTAGTGATTTCTTCTTGCCTTTGATTTATAACAAATTGAATTTGAATCCTTCATTTGCATATTTTCTTTGATTTTTCGACATGAAAATTGTTGCCTCATTTTTCCTTATTACTCTTTGCCTTTTAAATTTCCGTATTTCTTTCTTTCCCCGTTTGATTTTCAAGAAGAAATCAAGCCATGAAGTTGTAAGTATTAAAATCTTCTTATCGAGGTACGTATTGTTCTATATTTATTCTTGTGTTTTTATTCATCCATCTACTTACACATCTCTGTATTTATTCATGGATTCATCTATTTATCAATATTCATCTATTTTTTAATGTATTTATTGATAGATTTATATTTTTATCGCAATACATATCATTGTTTCCACCCATCCTCCTTTCTCATCATTTATTCATGTATCTATCCCTTCTTGTATCTATCTCTCCATGGATGTACCTACCTTTCTTGTTTGCCTTTTGACTTTTATTTCTCTATATCATCCGCTCATTCTTTTTCTTACTATGATTCCATCGTATTACTCCTTTCTTTTTTCCATCTCCTTCATACTTTGTCATTGCCATGTTAGTTTGTTATGTGTGTTTGTTGCCCTCCTTTTGGATCCTGTTGATCGTCGTTGTAGTCTTATAGCATTTGTGCTTACTCTGGCGATATTTATCAATATTTCAAGCTTTGTAACCTTCCAAAGACACCATTAAAGTCGTTGGGACGACTGTAATACGCTCACTATCACTCTTTGCGGTGGCCGTATTTTGCACAATTATAGAATCCAGTGTCTTTGATCCGTTATCCTCCGACATCGAACCTCGAGTGTGGGCAACTGGGTGCCCTGCAAAGGCGATCTGAGACATTATCTCGTTCGTTTCAGTCGGACGGGTTTGCACGAAGATCGCTCATTTCAACCTTGACTATTCTCTTCAGAGAAGGGAATCAGCCTTCAACTTAGTCTTGAAACTGAAAGAAACCCTGCAGTTCGAGGATACGTTGGGCAAAGACTATTTCATAACGATACGCCTATCTCGTTCAAACTTCAGCTCCTGATCTCCTGTCGCTTCGGCTTCATACGACGCTTCGGCGAGGTTGCATCCGTACACTTGACGTCACTAGATTTCTTGGACGGTATGGGTCCTGTTGTTTATAATTGAGTACCTACGTTTCTGCTGGCGTACCAAGCTGTTTCTCGCGAGACTATCAGAAATATGTCGGAGATTCTCTGTCTAGACTTCGGTATTAAATAAAGTTGTGACGACATACTAAGATTAATTGAGATTGTTGTGGAGAAAAGTCATAGACATGATCGGAAAAATCTGGCTTAAAGGAGAGAGAGAAAGCAATGCCTGCACTCTTTGCGATATCTTCCAAGTCACCCAGGTCCATTAGTCCNGGATCGCTAGTGCCTAGCTAGTGCGTTCGTACTCTGTTGCTCGTACCTACCATCATCGACGGCTGTCAGCCCTTGTCGATGGTTGACCTTCGCCAACCACCACAGCTCACGGGACTACCGAAGCGAGCTTTCACAATGATTCGGGAGGAACATTCCGCGCGCATGTTATGATAATACACAATCATATACCTCACGATTAAGAGGATTGGTTTGGGAAGAATCATAAAAATAATCATACCCATTCAAAATCATATCAGAAAAGAAACAAGGGCCGATTTGTCTGAGGAGTTGTAATTGCACCGCGCAGGCAACGTACATGAATTATATACGAGCGGCCCAGCATCGATGTCGTCATGAAATCGCATGTCCAGACCATGGTGAGTTTCTCCCCGGTCGTTGTTACGTACCAGACGTGCACGGGTCCCTCATCTTTCCAAGTAAGCATTTTTGTCATTACATAAATAGCCCACCGCATGTCTACATCCCGATTTTCAATCTGAAGTTGGCGGGCAAACCGGCCAACTGCCCTCGTCATTCGTCGATCCTTCTCGCTTATTCTGACAACTTCGACCACTTACAAGAATCATGGACAAAAGTGTCACAACCTTTCGATCGACTTCTTGACGCATTAAGATACCTTGAGATTTATGAACATGCATATCTCATCTTCGCCGTCAATCTTCAAAGCCCCCCCCACCCCTCCCGATTCCTGGGCAAAGCTTCTCCATCCAACCACTCACCATGCCACTCCGTACGCATCGCTTGAAGATCAACCCAATGACCCCGACTACGCCTCATTTGTAACTTGACACTTGTATGTATGTGTTCGGTAACTTCAACACTTGTCATTGAACTACACTTACTGCTTATTATCAATTGCTCCAGTGCCCTAAGTTCTTAAGCAGTGTTCTGCCTTGGAACTCATACATGTTCGCCATCTTCACTCTTTTTGGTACAATACTTTGTATCAGAACGCAGCGGTGCAGAATGATTCCCTTTTGCTCACGTTGTGAGCGTGGTCTAGCCCGATCACCCACTGTCATCACAAACAGTATGGATTACCCACTCCTTTTAACGACTTACCACCTTGTCCACAAAACGCGAACACTAACTAACCGTGACTGGAGTGCCCACTTTTGAAAAATCATGAACGGAATCGGAGTGTTTTCTGCATGTTTCTAAAACAGTGGGTGTTCTATTCATAAGTTTTCACGATTCTATCGATTTGTCACCGTTTTTGTTTCTTTCTTGTTTTGCATGCAATATGACAACGAAGAAAACAGAATCATTGTAATGTTTTAGATATTCACTCATTGAAGGATGTGCCCACATTTTGTTGTGCAGCGGGAGGGCCGGTTCAGCCCTCCCTCCTCGCTGAAGCGAGGGGTGGCTGCACACCACCCCTCGCGTCATCAAGGGCTGGCTGGCGGCCAGCACTTCCCTTGCCACCGGCCAGCTCGCTGCCGGCCGACTGGAAGGCCGGCGGCCGGCCAAGCGGCCGGCCACCAGCCGGTGAGCCGCCAGCCGCCGATCGCGACCTCAGTCCGATCGGTGGCTGAGGGTCCACGAGGGCCTCGAGGGCGAGGCCTCGTGGCCTCATGCCCTCGCCCCCCCTCGCCCTCATTGCAAGCCAGCAAGCGAGGACGAGGGATAGGGGGAGTGAGGTGAGAGTGAGGAACGAGGACTGCGCATGAGAGAAGTCTGCGCGAAATCGCCGATTGTGCCTCGCACGAGACGATTTTGCGTCGACGGGTCAAAAAACGAAACTTGAGTTCGTTTAGGACGAACTATGAATTTTGAAACGGGAAAACTCGTGCGAATGCACAAGTTCAAGGTAAACACCCCCGGTTTGGGTCCCAAAACTAGGGGTAATGCTAAAAACAAAAATGGGCCTCCGCACACTCAAAACATTTGAGTCTCCCTCATATGGATTGTTCATGACGATTGCCCCTCATTCCTACGAAGGGGGTGAGAAGATGCAAGGAAGCTTCCTAGCAACACTCCCGTTGACCAGGCGTCAGTGCTTGATCAGATGGTGACGACAGTCACAAGCCGTGCACGCAACGGCAAGAGTTTGGCTAGGGGACACAAGGAAAAGTGTCTGAATGCTTCAATAGCATTTGCAGAGAGAAACAGCAAATGACAGGTCCATGGCATAGATACATGCCGCGGCACACAGCGGGTGTCGCACGCGGCAGTCCAAGAGCTGTCCTAAAACCGGCCCAAAACCACTGTTTTGGCCATAACTCTGCGCACACATGTCAGAATGCTACGCCATCTGAACCTAGACGTGCAGGATCATAAGACAGACGCTACGACTAGTCACACGCATGCATCCATCATCAGACGGTGAACACGCAATGCAAAAGCATGCAAATCGGGCTCATGGCCAGTCCACCGAAGAACTCTTGCAAGTTGTAGAAGAAACAACGGGAAGTCCCGGCAGTGTTCGGGGCTCTGGAACGGTCGTCTGCCAGCTCCAAGCTGGTAGTCCGACACCA
>SZWC01020791.1:11436-27130 GCA_023375785.1 Penium margaritaceum
TTGGCAATCACAAAAGGTAATGCCCTACCCCTCTTCCCTCACATTGTCATGTGAAGCTCAACACAGTGGTTTGAATGGGACTGACGGTAGTCAAAACGGACGAGCGTGGTGAGTTTGAGAGTCAAAAGAGTCAGAGTGAGTGGTGGCGGGTGGAGCTCGCTATCCAAGCCCACCCGTCGGCCGGCGAATTGGGGCTTGCTGGTGCCCACTCAAAATGCGAGGGGGATAACCCCACTTGAAATGCGAGGGGAATAACCCCACTCGAGTCTCACAAGTCCAACCTGACGTTTTGACCTAAACTATGTCGGCCAAAACTACCACCGGTTCACAGGAAAGACAAAACCAGGTCACCAAGCCACCATAGCCCAACCATGCAAAAGTATCAAAGTCCATTGGTTTGAGACAGGGTATGAGCACCCAAGAAGGGAAGCGAGGACGCGTGAAGACGGCTGGAGTGTACCCGGTAGCTGCCCGGCGGACTCGTGTCTGCTCCCCCAGTCTTCTGTAGCCTCCACCTCATCAGGAGTGTGCACGACAAAGAACGTGAGTCGAGAGGTCACACTGAGTACACAACATCACTCCCCCATGACCACACGGCGAACAGGTCCACACACGTAGCAGCACTGACGCAAACTACAGCACAATAGCAACGACGAAAACTCACATTGAATGCAGCTCAAGGCCAGAGTTCAATCCACATTATAGGCAGGGTGCAATCCCACAGAACGAGCAGCCGCTAGAAACTTCGTGCGACTGATGGCCTTTGTTAGAAAGTCAGCACGCTACGAGTCAGTGCCGACCCACATGACCTGATTCTCACCTCAATCCACCAGATTCCGGATGTAGTGGTACTCGACATTAATGTGCTTCGTGCGTGCATGGAACACGCCGGAGTTTTCTGTGATGGACTTTGCGCTCTGATTGTCACACTGAACTACAACAGGGGGCATGGATTGACCTAGCTCACGCAACAGACGCACCAACCACACACTCTCTGTCGCGCCAGCGCCCAGAGCCACATACTCTGCTTCTGCAGTGCTGCGAGTGATGCAACCCTGCTTACCACTGCGCCATGAGACAGTTGTACCCCCAACGAGGAAGATGTATCCGGTGCGACTCTTGCCGTCCGGACTCCACGCCCAGTCACTGTCTGTGTTTCCGTTGAGAACCACCAAGGCCTGCCCTCGGTAGAGAAGTCCCATGCAAGTGGTGGAAACGACGTACCGCACGCACCGGATTGCGGCCTCAAGGATCCGTCTACGCGGCGCTTGTGAGAACTGTGCGAGCAAATTGACCGTGAAGGCGATGTCTGGCCATGTTGTTGTGGCCAGATACATGAGCGAGCCAATAACCCGCAAGTACAGGGTCACGTCGACCAGTTCTTCCAGCTTTGCTAGATCATCAACCTTTAGGGCATCCTGTCCATCTGGGGTGATCGGGGTGGACGCCGTGCGCACGCCGCTGAGCAGCTCGGCAAAACTCTCCCCTAGAGTGAGGGCGTATCGCTCCTGATGGATCAAGAGCGTCCGTCGAGCACGATCACGGAAAATTTGCATGCCCAGAAACACTGCGGCCTCTCCCAGGTCTTTCATTTTGTATGTCAATTGCAGCACACCCTTGGCCGTGTCGACAGCCTTCAGGTCAGGCGAGGCGATGAGGAGGTCATCGATGTAGACCAGGATGGCCGAAAAGGGCGCAGTGGTCTGGGACAAGAACAGCAATGGGTCCGCCGCGCTCTGGACATAGCCCGCTCGTAGGAGCGTGCCGGTGATCTCCTTGTTCCAGCATCGAGGCGACTGCTTCAGGCCGTATAGCGCTTTCCGCAGCCGGTACACACGACCGCTGTTGTCCTCGAAGCCTGGGGGCTGGACCATGTAGATCTCTTCCTCTAGTTTTCCATGTAGGAATACGTTGTTGACGTCCATTTGGTGGAGTTCCCAGTCGTGCTCGGCCACCTGGGACAACAGACCCAAGGCCGTAGTCGTGCGTCCAACTGGTGCAAAAGTCTCAGTGAAGTCGATCCCTTTGACTTGAGAGAATCCCTTCGCAGTCAGCCGTGCTTTGTAGCGATCAACTGTGTTGTCCGGTTTCAGCTTTTTCCGCAAAACCCACTTGGCCTGAACGGCCTTTCGTCCAGGCGGCACGTCTACAAGGTCGTAAACCCCATGTTCCTTGATAGCCGCCAGCTCAGCCTCGCATGCTGCGCGCCAGAGTGCTGCATCTGGTCCAGCCATAGCCTGACGCAGTGTGCTGGGATCTGGTCTCACTCCCACCACACTAGGGTCCGGGGCCGTGGCATCTCCACCGCGCGTGGCCAAGGCATAGGCCAAAGACGGAAGGCCAACAGTGATGGTGGACTCTGCGGAGTCCACCGCAAGCTGACGCTCGTGAGCATGCAGAGCGAGGCCTGTATCGCAGCCGGGGTGGACCTCAGTGAGCCCCTCTGCATTGAGGCCCAAGGCCCTCATGCCGGGATCCCCGCTCTGCACACTACGAGCAGGACGCGGACGAGGCGTCCACCCTCACCTCGCCGATAGGGCTCTGGTGATGGTACACCTAGGACAGGTGGTGGACACTCGTCAGAAACGGACACGACTGTTGATGTGCCAGGTGATGCCGTTGTGTCGCCTGGGCAGACGGAGGGTGAGGGTAATGCGGGCGACGCAATTGGTGATGTAGACTGCACACGTGGTGCAGGCGATGCAAGTGACATCGGTGACTTTGCTGGTGACACAGGTGCAGGGGACACGGGAAGCACCGGGGACGCAACAGGTGACACAGAATCCTGTACTGCAGGGGATGCTGGCAGGACGGTGGGCGCAGGTAGGAGAGGCGACGCGGTCAACGCGGGTGGCGTGGACGACGCTGGCGAGTCACCCTGGGGGTGGGACGGACCAGGAGTGCCCAGGCTGACCGGGACAGCGTCATTAGGCAGCCCACCCTTCCCTGCGTGTGGAAACGTACCACACCCTGGGCANATGCAAGTGACATCGGTGACTTTGCTGGTGACACAGGTGCAGGGGACACGGGAAGCACCGGGGACGCAACAGGTGACACAGAATCCTGTACTGCAGGGGATGCTGGCAGGACGGTGGGCGCAGGTAGGAGAGGCGACGCGGTCAACGCGGGTGGCGTGGACGACGCTGGCGAGTCACCCTGGGGGTGGGACGGACCAGGAGTGCCCAGGCTGACCGGGACAGCGTCATTAGGCAACCCACCCTCTCCTGTGTGTGGAAACGTACCACACCCAGGGGAATGCGACTGCGGGGTGCCTCCGGCGGGCAGATCTCTGAAGGAGAGACGCTCGAAGAATAGAGCGTCTCGAGACTCGACAATGCGACGCCAACTGGGGTCCCAAAACCGCCACGCCTTGGAGCGTGAAGCCATGCCGACAAACGCGCAGACGCGACCTCTGGGGGAGAATTTGAATCCTTGTTGTTTTGGTGTGAACCAGACGCAGGCAGGGGACTCCCACACGCGTGCGAGCCGGAGGTCGGCACGACGTCCGTACCACAGTTGGTACGGGGTGTGCGTGTTCGGGAGGGGGCCGTGAGGAATCCTGTTCCACACCCATGTCATGTAGGCCATGCCCTCGAAGAAGAACACCTCAAGTATGTCGCTATCTACCCGCATGGAGCGAACCGCATCCTCCATGGTGCGGTTGCACCGCCCAGACACACCATTCTGTTGTGGCGTGGCTGGGGTGGAGAGGTTGTGAAACACTCCCACTTCGGAAAAGTATCGGTCAAGATCCCCCATGTATTCACCGCCTCGATCAAAGCGAATGTTCTGGAGGGTATGGCCGGACTGACGTTCGGCCATGACAAGCCATGTGCGCACAGCAAGTGCAACATTGCTTTTCAGGCGTAGACTGAAGACCCACTGCATACAGGTGAAGTCATCTGTGATTGTCAGAACGTAATGCCCTCTGTCATCCTGGAACTCCAGGGGGAGGGGTCCCAGGAGATCAGAGTGAACCAGCTTGAGGGGCTTGAGAGCCTGTGAGTCGGACAGAGGGTATGTTGCACAGTGAATATTGCCTTGCGCGCATTGTAGGCAATCGGTCTTGGGCGGCATCTCGAAGGACGCTGCGTCAAGACCGTGTGCAGGTTGGGTGCGCATCAGACGATCTACGGCATCCAAGTGGACGTGACACAAGCGTCTATGTAGTAGACACTGATGCTCAGGCAACAGTGTGCCTGTCACGAACACTCGTGCAGTGGGAGATGAAGTGATGGTGGTCGACGTGGGGCAGCTGGAGATGTGGTACAAGTCCCCTACTGCCTTACCACGGAGCACCACTTCTGCAGTGGCGCAAACGGAGACAGTGGTATCCTCACCTGTGAATGCCACACTAAGACCCATCCATGTGCAGGCTCGTCAAGACAGCAAGCTGAGTTCTAGGCCAGGCACATACAACACGTTTGAAATGTAAAACGGTCCAGACTGTCCATGGAATTACACGAAACCTTCACCTTGAACAGGAACCTCATGCCCAGCAGCCGTACGCACAGATTTCACAGAGCCAACAGGACCAAGGACCACAAAATCATTGCGACGACATGTCATGTGATGGGTGGCACCCGAATCTAGGATCTAGGTGGCATCCGTCACACGCTCGAGTGACGTGACTGAACAGCTGCCAACTGTGCATACGATGGACAGAGGTGACTCGGTAGATGACTGCTGAGTCGCACGGGCGACACGTGCTTGCAACTCATCAAGCCACGACAGGTCGTCGTGACTTGTGCATACTGCGATGAAGACAGCGGACAGACCAGCATCATCACGTGCGACGAATGACTCCACATACTCAACAGCGCATTGTGACCCACCACCACCATCACGACTGCACATCACGGACTGAATAGGCCTAACAGTGGAACCCCTCGGCTCAGTCAATCCACTCGCACCTCCCTGAGTGGTGAGTCGGAGAAGTTGGCGGAGCTTGGCGATGTCACGGGTCTGGGACGCAAGCTGCTGCTCCATGGGTGTCAGGTTCTTGGCACTGTCTTCAGCTACATGAGCTCCTGGTGGAGACTGCGCGTCAGTCGCTGCTGTGGCGTGGCCGAAGGCGCGCTCACACTGCTCAAATGCCTGTTGCAGTCCTTGTGCAACCATTGTCCAGTTCTTCGGGAGCTTACACACCGTGTAGCGGTGCGCTCCCCCGCAGTTATAGCACTCACATTGTCGTTCCCGAGTCGGCTTTGAAGCCGCCTGGTCCTTGCCAACCTTTCCACCCCTCCTGTTGTTCCTTGTTTTCTTCCCTTGGACTGCCGCAGCTGAACCAGCTGCTGTCGTGGTTGTCGTCGTGTGTGGCATCTGTAGTGCTGTGACGGCTGCGGCTGACGTGCCATGACGGGCGTTGTTTGCTGCTCCAACTCCTGCCACGTGTAGGAAATGCTTTGTGGCCCATGACAAGAGGATGCCTCGGTCAGCCATCTCCTGGAGGCTGCTCAGGCTGAAGTTGTCGAAGGTCTTGGCATACTCGCGTCCAACACCGATTCTGATGGTGTTGAACACCATGAGTTGGCCTGGCCCATTCTTCCCCAGGGTCCTATACAGCCGCATCGCTCGCCGCCAGTATTCGGCTGGTGCCTCGTATCCACCCTGGCGAAGAGAGTTGAAGTCAGACAGCCGTTTTGATGTTGTTGCCATGGTAGCGCCTTAAAAAAGAGTTGTTGCCAGCTTCCATGCCTCGAGTGGGTCAGCTCCAGCTCCGTTGCGAGGATCACCAAGGAAGGGTTCGAAGTCGAGGTTGTACTCCTCCGGGACGGCCTTCAAGAGACCATAGGCCGCACGTGCTGCGGTTGCCGCTTGTTGGGGGTCCGCAGTCTGGTATGGGAGGGTGTAGTACGGGTACACCCCCTCACTAACTGCCCACATACGGAACCGTGGTTCCCACGTGGCATAGCTGTCCTCTTGCCGATAGGCGGGAGGTTCGGTCTCAAACCACTTGGGTGGCTTTGACGTCGGCAACGCTGTCGGGACAGCATGTGCCGGTGGCGGAGACGGGGGACCTTCTTGCAATCCCAGACTCATGCAGAGCAGCTGGTCCTGTAGGGAAGCCGGGTGTGCGGTTGTCGTGGGCATGTTGCTAGGGCCTACTTCACTGAATGGTACGCCTTTGCACCCTGAGCGGGTTTGACGCCATTTTTCCAGCTGTGCGAGGCGCAGGCGTAACATGCCTTCCTCGTCAGTGGCGTCTAAGCCCGACTCCGGAAGGTTGTCGGACGGATCTGCGTCAAACGCTCCTAACGCTACATTGACATTGGCTGCAATTGCACTCTCGACTGTCATTTTCCCCTTCCGCAATGCATCACGGAGCAACTTCTGCTGTTGCTCCTGTTGCTGAAACTGCTGTTGCTGCTGCTATGGCTGGACTGCGTCACGAACCACTTTGAACAAGTCAGCTATCTGCTTGGCTGTGTGTTCAACCTGTTGGGCCTGCTGCTTGCACAGCTCGCGTAGATCGCAAGCCAACCAGCCGGGGCTAGAAGGGGATTCGTCCCGCGTCGCGCCCGGCGTGCCGCCAATTACACCGGAGGCGGCAACACCAACGTCCATAGTGGAGCCGGCACTGCTGACTCCGACAAGTGTGTCCTTTGGCATGGAGGTGCATGGGGTGCTACGAGTGTGCACCACAGTTGTTGACACTGATGTTAAGTGTTGAACGCTCCCGGACAATTATGGCAGTGTTCACCCCGCCCCAATGGGCGTGAGAAGTGTGTCGAGGCCTTTTTCATCCTGAAGGCCAACGTGAATGGACCCCCCCACGCTGCCGAGCAATTTCGGCAGCGTTTCGCCCACCCCACTGGACGTGGGAAATGTGACGAGGCCTTTTCCAGCCTATAAGCCGCGAGTGGAACCCCCCCCCCCACTCTGCCAGAACATTCGGCTGCGTTTCCCCTGTCCCAATGGGCGTGGGAAATCTAGAAAGGCTGCGAGGCAGCCTGTAGGTACCTGAACCACCCCCANCTGGACGTGGGAAATGTGACGAGGCCTTTTTCAGCCTATAAGCCGCAAGTGGACCCCCCCCCCCCACTATGCCAGAACATTCGGCAGCGTTTCCCCCGTCCCAGTGGGCGTGGGAAATCTGGAAAGGCTGCGAGGCAGCCTGTAGGTACCTGAACCACCCCCATCCAACCCAGGAGAAAAGGGGAGCCCAACCAGAAGGGGGAAGGGTATACCAAAGACGATATGACGGCTATTGCTGCTGCTGCTACTGCTGTCGTCGTCGCTGTCACTAGATGATGTGCTTTCTGCACTTGTGGCTGGCTGCTACTGCACCCACTGCCACAACCGTGCCGCCACTGCTGTCACAACGGCAGTTGGACACCCGTGAGGGGTGCTGCTCCCCACCGTTGCAATCTGCTGCGATTGTTGACTGTTGCTGCTGCACGCTGCTGCATGCCGCCGCCACTACAGCCATTGCAGTGTGCAGCTGTTGGCAGTGTTGCTCAACCGTCGCTGTGCCTGAGCCAGTGCCGCTATTGCCAGCTGTTGAGCTGGAGCTACGCAGCAGTCACTGCTGCTGCTGCTGGTTGGTGCTGCCGCTCACCACTACTGCCGCACGCTGTGGCACGCCGCTACCGCTGCCGCTGCTTCTGTTGCTCCGCGTAGCTGCCACTCCGCGCAGTGGTGCTGCAGCTTGGCCAGTGCGGCTGAGCCAAAGCACCACTGCCGCTGCCGCCAACGCTGCCACTGCCGCCGCTGCGGCTGCAGCTTCGCTCGGCCTCTACTGCAGCTGCTGGTCCGCGCAGTGGCACATCGCCGTGGCTGCTGCTCAGCGAGCCCTCCCAGGACCTCGCGCTTCTCATGCGCGACGTGACGAGTGCTGGCTCGTCTTGCTCTGATACCAAAAAGTAATGCCCTATCCCTCTTCCCTCACGTTGCCATATGAAGCCCGACACAGTGGTTTGAATGGGACTGACGGTAGTCAAAACGGACGAGCGTGGTGAGTGTGAGAGTCAAAAGAGTGAAAGTGAGTGGTGGCGGGTGGAGCTCGCTATCCAAGCCCACCCGTCGGCCGGCGAATGGGGGCTCGCCGGTGCCCACTCGAAATGCGCGGGGGATAATCCCACTTGAGTCTCACAAGTCCAACCTGACGTTTTGACCTAAACTATGTCAGCCAAAACTACCACTGGCTCACAGGAAAGACAAAACTAGGTCACCAAGCCATCATAGCCCAACCATGCAAAAGTATCGAAGTCCATTGGTTTGAAACAGGATATGAGCACCCAAGAAGGGAAGCGAGGACGCGTGAAGACGGCTGGAGTGTACCCTGTAGCTGCCCGGCGGACTCGTGTCTGCTCCCCTAGTCTTCCGTAGCCTCCACCTCATCAGGAGTGTGCACGGCAAAGAACCTGAGCCGAGAGGTCACACTGAGTACACAACATCAATCACGTCCTCCTCAGCTCGGTGAATATCAAACTCCGAGGATAGCACTTCGCAAAGCTCAAACCTCGTTGGTTGGGACCGTTTGAGATCTAGCGAATGCAAATCCCAAACATTGCTCGCCTTGACCACCCTTACAGCACGGCTCCCCACCCTGTCTTCCACATCAATAAACTCAAGCAGTACCGAGATCCAAGTAAGAACATCCTTGGCAAAGACGTTGCACGTCCACAACCTGTACAAGTGGACGGGGATACGGAGGACGTGATTGAAGATATCATCGGACATCGACGCCATGGAGTGGCACGGCTACGATGCCACGCATTATAGTTGGGAGCCATACAACAACCTCTAAGACGTCGATCACCTGATTGACGGTTTTTTTTTCGTCACAAGGGTACGCCTTCTTACGCGCCGGGACATCGCGGCTAAAGGGGGTTGAAAATTTACGTTCTTGACATACAAGAGTCGCAAAACTTTGCAAGTGGGCATTTCTGTGCTTGCATTTATGACCCATCGCGCAATATCTACAAGAGTTTTACGCCATCCGTCTTAGGCATTTTGGCCAGCTGCCTTGACCTCCAGTGTTCGATCCCAAAAGTTCCTAACAAACTTCAAGGGTTTGGTCACGATATATCCAGTTTTTGGAACTATATAGCTGATATGCCAATGCCGCACACAAAACAATTCATATGACAATGCCGCACAAAAAAAACGCATACCCTAGTGCATTTTGATTTCAATTTTTTAAAGTTTACAATTTAGGGCATCTTGATTTTCGAGCATGGTTTTTTGGACAAAAGTTATTCAGGTGGCACTTTTAAAATCGTTGAACGAAAAAAGCGTATTCTTACCTTGGGCGACGGCCGGTCTCGAACACCAACGACGGGCAGTGTTCGAGGCCGCGTCAGTCTGACGCGGCCAGCCGAGTCAGACTAACAAAGCTGACGCGCAAACATGGTCCAAGCCGCATACCGTCTCTTCGAGGTGGACGTGAACCGCTGTCCACCGTTTTTTTCGGAATTTTTTTCCACGTTTAACCATGTTTTTCTTGCCGAGGCACCGAATGTAATTTAAAAGGTTATGTTTTTGCAATTCGACTAATGACAAATTCTTTGAAGAAAAGTCTCGTAAAAACTATACATAATCGAAATCAAAGTACAGTAGGGTATGACAATGTCACACAAAAATAACGCATATGACAATGCCATACATAAAATAGCGCATACGCCAAAGTTACACAAGTTAGGAACCCAGAAACGCTAAAACAATGTCATGTTCCCGCCACATACCGTGTAGCATTGATGCATGACATGATTTTTATCATTCACTGTCTCAGACGGATGCACCATTGCACTTTTTTCCATATCAGGTTCAAAACACATGCTGTGATCCAGCATGAAGAAAGGGGTGGGCGGCTGGGTGGGTGGTTACTTTTTTAACGCATGGTGGGCGGTGAGAAAGTGCGTAGAAGCTTCCTAGCAACACGGCCGCTGACCGGGCGTCAGTGCCTGATCAGACCGTGACGACGGTCACAGGTCGTACACACAACGGCAAGGGTTTGGCTAGGAGACACAAGACACAGTGGCAGAATGCTTCAATATAGCATATGCAGAGAGAAATGACAAATGACAGGTCCAAGGCATAAATACCTGCCGTGGCGCACGGCGGGTGTCGCACGCGACAGTCCAAGAGCTGTCCTAAAACCGGCCCAAAACCACTGTTTTGGCCGTAACTCGGCGCACACATGTCAGAATGCTACGCCGTCTAAACCTAGACGCGCAGAATCAAAAGACAGACGCTACGACTGGTCACATGCATGCATCCATCGACTGACAGTGAGCATACAATGCAAAAACATGCAAATAGGCCTCATGGCCAGTCCGCCGAAAGACGCCTGCAAGACGTAGAAGACACAGCAGAGAGTCCCGGTGGCATCTGGGGCTCTGGAACAGTGGTCGGTNGCAGAATCAAAAGACAGACGCTACGACTGGTCACATGCATGCATCCATCGACTGACAGTGAGCATACAATGCAAAAACATGCAAATAGGCCTCATGGCCAGTCCGCCGAAAGACGCCTGCAAGACGTAGAAGACACAGCAGAGAGTCCCGGTGGCATCTGGGGCTCTGGAACAGTGGTCGGTCAGCTCCAAGCGGTTAGTCCGCCGCCTGTCATTGCGCCGGTGTCACCAGGGCCGCCTGCCTCAGGGATCTGCACGAGTATGGACACGGCCGAGTGGTCATAGTAAACTGTACAGGAACGGCACAAAGCACAACACGCCCCCATGACCCGATGGTACGCATGTCCATACGCGTGCAGCACTGGTACAACCACGTAGTGGGTGACACAGACAGATGAGACGCAGACGCACATCCCACACTCAACCACTGTCACGCACGGGGCGAAGCCGAACATAACGAATGGCCACCAGGAACTTTCCGCGGGCAAGTGCCTTCATCAGGAAATCAGCACGCTGCAAGTCAGTGCCAACCCACATGATGGAGATCACACGTCGCTCCACCAGATCACGAACGAAGTGATGCTCAACCGTAATGTGCTTTCTGCGAGCATGAAAAACACTAGAGTTCTGCGCAATGGCGAGAGCAGTCTGGTTGTCGCAACGCAACACAATGGCAGGTACTGACTGCCCAAGCTCAAGAAACAAGCGCTGCAGCCAAACTGCCTCAGCAGCCCCTGCGCCAAAAGCCACATACTCTACCTGCGATGAGCTACGTGCGATGCAGCCTTGCTTCCTGCTTCGCCAAGGCAAAGCGGTACCACCGAGCAGAAACACGTAGCCAGTGCGACTGCGCCCATCAGGGCTCTAGGCCCAGTCGCTGTCAGTATAGCCGTCAAGGACCACCGAACAGTGCCAACGAAAGCAGAGTCCGAGATACGGCGTGGAGACCACGTACGATACCACTCGCACAGTCGCGTGAAGAGCTCTCACACGTGGAGCCTGCGAGAACTGAGCGAGGAGGTTGTCGGGACGCGTGGTAGTGGCCAGGTACATCAGAGATCCGATAAGACGGAGGTACAAGGTCACGTCCACTGTCTCCCCCAGCTGTGCAGGGTCATCCACCTTCAGGGCATCCTGCCCATCAGGTGTAAGGGGTGTGGAAGCGGTGGGCACTGCACCAAGGAGATCGCTAAAGCGCTCCCCCATGACTCGTGCGTATCGGGCCTGATGCAGCAACAGTGTCCGATGTCTGCGATCTCGCACGATCTCCATACCAAGAAACATCGATGCAGGACCGAGGTCCTTCATCCTGTAGGCAGTCTGCAGGATGGCCTTGGCCTCCTTCACGGCCTCCAGGGACGGAGACGCGATCAGAAGGTCATCAACATAGACCAGGATGGCGGTGAACCGCTCGGGTGTCGGTAGGATGAAGAGCGAGGGGTTTGCCTCGCTCTGTACGTATCCTACGCGAGTCAAGGTGCCAGTGATCTCCCGGTTCCAACACCGTGGAGACTGCTTCAGGCCGTACAAGGACTTGCGCAAGCGCCAGACGTGGGCACCATCCTCAAAGCCTGGTGGCTGAGCCACATAGATCTCCTCATCCAGAGAGCCATGGAGAAACGCGTTGTTCACATCCATCTGGTGCAATTCATAGTCATGCCGAGCCACTACACCGAACACAGCTCGAGCTGAGGTCATGCGGCCGACAGGGGCAAACGTGTCAATGTAATCAACTCCCTCAATCTGAGACTACCCATTGACGACCAAGCGGGCCTTGTAGCGTTCCAGTGAGCCATCCGGCTTCACCTTCTTATGAAAGACCCACTTGACCTGAATCGCCTTCCTCCCAAGGGGAAGGTCGACCACCTCGTAGACTCTGTGCTCTCGGATAGCACGAAGCTCATCCTCGTAAGCAGCTCACCAGGCATCAGCATCGTGCGATGAGAAAGCCTCCCTCAATGTGCCCGGGTCAGGCGCCATAGAGGGGGAACTCTGCATGGCAAGTGCACACGCCTCAGTGTCAGGCCTGACGGCCACGAGATCAGCTGCTGCGTCACAGGCGATAAAGAACTCGCGAGTGACCAGGTCGTGCCCTATGGGGCACGCTGGGTGTACCTCTGAAAGCTCAGTGCGGATACTCAGGCCTAAGGCCTTTGTGCCTGGATCACTGCTCGCGATGCTGTGAGAGGAACGCCTGGGTCCGGGACCCGATGCTAGTTGAGCTCCGGAATCCAATGGTCGGAGGCGGCCACCGGGCTCACGGGAGTAACCGGAGATCGAGGGGTGCACCTCAGGCTCAGGAACAGGTACGACCACATGGACAGCTACGACCACAGCGGGTGAGGGCTGAGACGAGGCAGCCGGAGATGCCGTGCGACGAGATGCATGTGTGGGGGACACAGAGCCGGGTGTGACAGCAGGCAAGGCTGGCCCGGAAACTGAGACAGGAGTTTCAGCCGACGTAGGGACAGGAGTGGGCTGGACTGGGTCCGACGCTTGGCAGGGGTGCTAGTAGACACAGGTGGTGATGCAGGAGGAGGCTTGAGAGCAGCGGTACCTGTGGGGTGTGAAACAGGCTGAACAGGTGGGATCTCTGGACCAACACCAATGATAGCCGGATCATCAAGTGCTGGAGACCGAGAGGGGACTCGAGCGGACACATCAGCCTGACGAGGAATGGTCGCTGGCGGAGAAGTCTCCTCCATCCACCGAGGACCCTCACAGGAAGGGACATGAGCTGCAGAGAGGGCTGTGATCGAAGTCAGATCACAGTATGTGAGTGACTCAAAAAACAGCGCGTCACGGGACTCAATGACATGACGGCGAGTGGCATCCCAAAAGCGCCAGGCCTTGGACCACGTGCACATGCCGATGAAGGCACACAAGCGACCCCGAGGGGAGACCTTGGACCCCTGTTGGTCCTCAGTGTACCACACGGAGGCCAGGGAACCCCAGATGCGAGCGAGACGAAGATCAGCACGGTGGCCAAACCAGAGCTCGTACGGTGTAACATGATCCGGAAGCGGACCATGCGGGAGGCGGTTCCAGACCCAAGTCATGTAGGCGAAGCCTTCGAAGGCGAAGGACTCTAGGAGACTGCACTCAGACCGCATGGCGCAGACTGCATCCTCCATGGTGCGATTCCAACGCTCAGATACACCGTTCTGCTGTGGGGTAGCAGGAGCGGAGACCTGGTGAAAAATGCCGTGCTCAGCAAAGAAGGAGTCCATCTCACCGAGGAACTCGCCGCCGCGATCCGAGCGAAAGGTATGTAGCGTGTGGCAAGACAGATGCTCAGCCATCACGAGTCAGAGCCGAACCGCAAGGGCGGCGTCGCTCTTCTGACATAGACTGTAGACCCACCGCATCTGGGTGAAGTCATCAGTTAGCGTCAAAACATACCGGCCTCTGTCGGACACGGACTCGACCGGGAGAGGACCGAGTAGGTCCGAGTGGACCAACTCGAGAGGCCTCAGGGCTCGGGAACTCAAATGAGGATAAGTGCACCGGTGCATCTTTCCCTGAGCATAGAAAAGACAGTCGGCCTTGGGTGGCTTCTCGAAAGAAGCCATGTCAAGACCAAGAGCGGGCTGTGTCCGAATGAGCTTCGACACGATGTCGGAGCCCACGTGACAGAGACGTCGGTGAAGCAACCGCTGGTGTTCCGGGGATAGAACACCAGTGACAAAAACGCGACCAGAGGAGGAGGGAGAGCAAGGGGAGGAGGGCCGAGCAAAGCGGTACAAATCATCTACAACTGAAGTACGCAAGACAATGCTACGGGTGTCAAGAGCAGTCACAGTCGCTGAGTCAGCGGTATGCTCAACGGAGAGACCCATCAGAGTGCAGGCACGCACAGACAACAGACTGAGCTCAAGGTGAGGCACAAACAGCACGTCAGAGAGATAGAGGGGGCCAGACGAACCCATCAAAGCATACAACCCCAACACCGTGGACCGGTAAGGACTGACCAGAGCCTGTACAAACAGAACGGACAGTCGTGACAGGACCAAGTACCACAAAGTCACTACGACGACACGTCATGTGGTGGGTGGCACGGGAATCGATGATCCAAGTGCCACCGGAGTCACAACTGGTGGACGTCACTGTACAACGAGCAATGGAACACTCGGCATTAGAGGGACGCTGAGCCGTTAGTGGGAAGGAACGACGTACATCACGAAGGTGAGACTCATGAATCCAGTCAGTGCTGTCAGGCCCATCATCATCACATGCGGACTGTGCTCCCCCACACGTGTCATCACGAGTCACGAGGACGGACGAACAAGCAGTCTGTGACCCACTCGACGATGACAATACACTCGCACCTCCCTGAAAGCGAAGCGCCAGAAGATGGCGAAGCTCGGCGATGGTGCGGTCACGTGGGTCTGGATCACTGCTGCTCGCTGGTGAGGACGCAGAAACAGCTGCAGTCGTGGTCGCCGCGCGTCCAAAGGAGTGTGCACGCAACGTGCCGGACGCGGTGCGAGCAGCATGGGCAGCCTGAAGTCCACGAGTGATGCGCTCCCAATCAAGCGGCTGCTGGCACTCGGTGTAGCGGTGGGCACCTCCACAGTTGTAGCAGTGCACGAAACGGCCATTGCTACCACTGGATGACGGCTGCTGCTGACCCGATCCGCTCTTCTTATTCTTCTTCTTCCCCTGGGCCGCTGCTGCAACGCCCTGCGTCTGCGTGGGTGTAGACGGGGTCGAAGAGGAGGAGGAAGATGAGGTCGTGATGGAGGTGGATAAGGGTGACTGCAGGAGGGAGGATGGTGGTGATGCGAGGACTGCTGCAGCGAGGGAAGTCTCCTGATGCGCTACTACTGCCTCGCGGGCCGATGTCACCTGGAGGAAAAACTGATGCGCCCAAGGGAGCAGCTGCAGAGTGGCTGAGAAAGGCTCGAGAGCAGCGTCGCTGTACCATGTGAAGATGTCGGTGTACTCCAGGCAAAATCTGAGCATGATCGTCCGAAGTGCCTACAGTTGTGTGCCCCCTGAGGTCCCCAGACGTGTGTAAATACGCATGGCGCATTGCCAGTAATCCGCCGCAGGCTCCGCTGCTCCCTGACGGAGCGAGTGGAAAGCACAAATGTGTGACGCACGCGTGGCGTGCGTCTCTGTGGCCAGTAGGGACAACGCCAGATCCCAGCCTCCACGAGGATCAGCTCCGGTGCCTGTGCCAGCCTCGCTAAGGAAGGGGCGGAAGTCGACGACAGTCTCGCGTGGCATGGCATAGAGAAGTCCTCGCATGGCCCGGGCTGCTGTCAGCACATGTGCTGGATCTGTAGACTGGTATGGGCTGTGGTAGTAAGGCCACACTCCCTCGGAAGT
>SZWC01020793.1:0-22705 GCA_023375785.1 Penium margaritaceum
TAGATATAGATATAGATATAGATATAGATGTATATATAGATATAGATATAGATATAGATAAAGGTATAGATAAAGATATAGATATAGATATAGATTTATACATAGATATAGATATAGATATAGATATAGATATAGATATGGATATAGATATAGATATAGTGTAGATATTGATACAGATATACATATACATTTACATATAGATATAGATATAGATATAGATATAGATATAGATATAGATATAGATATAGATATAGATATAGATATAGATATAGATATAGATATAGATATAGATATCGATATAGATATAGATATATATAAAGATATAGATAAAGATATAAAGATTGATATATATATAGATATAGATATAGGTATAGATATAAATATAGATATAGATACAGATTTATATATAGATATATATGTAGATATAAATTTATCTAGATATAGATATAGATCTTTATAGAAATAGAAACATACATCTACATAGAGATAGATTGATATGGATATAGATAAATATAGATAAAGATGAATATATATTTATATGTGGATATAGATACATAAACATGGATTAAAATGTAAGGAAAAAGTTATGCATTTATTTCTATATACATATAGGAAATTCTAGGGATGAATATTTCGATTTTTAGATGTATATATATTTATATTTATACACAACTATGAATTTATAAAAACATAGAAATACATGTAGTAAATTTATGTGTGGCGTCTCATGAAAACATCCATTCTTATAACAAAATTGATGTAAATATAGATCTTTTCATAAATGTTTTGGGTTTTGATAAGTATTTAGATACAAATTATACGTTTTTCCTATAGGATTCCATACATCAATGTTTAGTATTATTTGATGATTACTCCAAACCTTTGTAGTTAGTGAAACCTGTCATGGGTATGAATAGCGGTGGTACAACTGTAACACAGTAACAGCATCATTGACGATGGCTTCGACGTGCAGAAAATAAGATGAGGCTCCGAATGGTGGTGAACGTGGATGAATCTGATTTTTCGAGCCGAACCGTGGGCCACGACTCCAAAAAATGGCTCCAATCTGCGGGCCATACACAAAAAGCCCTCAACGGGAAACACATGAATATGGAAGTTCCAGCTTCAACACCAAAAGCCTATGGATTCATTTGAACTTAAAAAACAATACTTCAGTTCTTCGTAATTTGAACTTTAATATGGAAGGAAAGCAGTTCGCACTTGTATGAACCGGATGATAAGGCTCTTCAAAATGTAATTCCATCATGAAAATATTCGGAGTACCAATATGAGCCTTTTTTGTCCCTTCTTCAAAACATGTGGGAACAAGAGGGTCTCCTTGACACTAAAATAAACCTTGGGATTGAATTCGGCCCTAAAGAGGGTTGTAAGTAATATATAGTGGGTTCCTTTCACCAGAGCTGGAAGCTAGATGTGAGTTGGATGAGGGTGGAGGCCCTATCTTTCCATGCGGTGCACAAGAAAGGGGCATTTGCGATGGCATTGTGAAAGGCATACACTGATATCTAATGACCAAGATTGTTTCGTGCATGGATCACAATGTCTTATTGCACTAGCAAATCTTTGCTAAGGTGGGGTTTTATGGAGGTAGACTACACTACAAATTTGTGAATGATTTGAATGCCTGCATTGGTCTACAACCTCAAGATGGCCACACGCTATACGTTTTCACCCTTCCCAATCATCTTGGTTTCTCATTTTCTTCCTCTTATAATTATTCTTGTGCCAACGTGTTCACCCCATGTAATTCTCAAAAAAACAAGTTAACCACCGTAGCTTTTAGAAGCCATCTTATGGCACATTTTGGGAAGATTTAAAAATTGCTTAATACCACCAATAACGCAAATTGTTTCAGAACTGTTAATAAAATCTCAATAATTTTTGTGATGGTTGATTGTTTCCAAATGCAAGGTCACGGTGGTCAACCGTTAGTGGGTGTAGGGCAGTCCTCCTTCAAACATAAACAAAGGATGAAGGAAATCCACAAATTGCATTGAATCCTCCCCCACAATAGAAAACGTATGGAATCATTGTTGGTAACAAGGGCTAAAGTCCTTAAGCTTCAACCTGATGAGTGCTTAGAGGTGCTGTCTCCCAAAACCATGCCAAAGATTGCTAAATAAAAGCAAGGGCAAAAATATTGGTAGCTTCACCTAGGATATACTTTTTTTGGTAATGAATAGGGTTTCTCATTTCCCAACATTCCGAGTGGGAGGCCACTAACATCATGAGTTGGAAATGAATGGTGAACCAAAAAATATCAAAACGAAATAATATTTAGAATGATTGAGATATTTAATTTAGTTATAGAAATCAATAAAATTTATCTAATAAAAATTATCAAAACCATTGAGTGCATGTAAAAAATGTAGATGGAAGATTATGACATACACATTACCTTGTGTGAACTTGTAGAGAAACGCGTGCAAAGCCTTACCTTGTGCCGAATAGTTTGGAGTATTTTGAATATGGATGCAATCATGAAAAAAATAAAGAACCATGCACAATGTAATGTAAGAAGATAGAAAAATCAATGCAATTTATGATACCAGTGAATATGTAATTTACTGGATACTTGTGGAATTTGGACCTTTGAGCATCTTTTGCATTTCAGGTGCAAAGGATGCGGTTGGTGATTAAAGTGACCACAAACAGTTAAAGGAAACTTGGATTTCCCCAAAAGATGGGCCATCAATCCAAGGATAAAATATACGCACATATAGTGAAGAACTTCATGTGAGTCAAGAAAGTAACACTTCCCCCCCATTATATGTGACACCTAGTCATGTTGTGAGTTGTGGGTCAGCTCTTGCTAAACATACTTGGAAACATTTACTTTTGCATCTCATTGGTTATTATATAAATTAGAGATATAATAAAATGTACCACGTCCCTAGTATTCTGGTCATAATTGATTTTGATGATTAATTCGATCCATAAATAATTCCATAAATGTTTTGGAGAATTCAAATTAATTTGCATGAAGGGTTATATTCGATGAGAAAATTGGGTAATCTAGTCATTTTGACAGATGGGGCATATAAGTTTATGTTTTGGATGACGAGGGGAGGTGTGTGATTTGAAACATAAGTTTTGAACGTCCTACAGGCATTCATTTGAGTGATACAACCTTCAGTCCTATGTGCACCAACACCATTTTCATGGATTTTCTTGCATATGAAGCAAATCCATGCACGTTTTGACTGATGTGGATGCTCGAATGTCAATTTGACATGGACCATTGCTCATCCACGGCACCCGAGCTCGATTTATCATTTTGGGTGAAGGGTGGCTCCCAACAAAAAGCAACCAAATACTACAAAAAATGAAAGAGATAAAAGAAACCTTTGATCTTGGCTACGTGTTTTGGATGAAGGATGGGTAGAACGTTACATTTGACAATTTGATCTAGGAATTATTCAGGTGGTACCATTGAATTCGATGAAAGTTCAATTCTGAAAATATTTGTCCAAATCAAAACCTCTTAATGTTGAAATAACCTTTTACTATGGATATTAGGTAACATTCATTTTCATACTTTTTCATTCTTGATGAAAAATGTTTTTTAACGTTGTCCTCTGTTTCCTCACTTGCTTCCACATATCATGAAAGTTCTACGTCACTAAAAAGGAATTTATGACTTAGGTCTCAATAGAGTTACGAGGGATGAATTTGGAGCATACTATGGTTTGCAAAATTATTAGGTAGGGTGAGCTTGGCAACATCAGGTTTCATCATATTTGTAGTGAAGACCAACCATAATTGGGGCTTGTTCATATGCATGTGTATATTTTGACATCCCCTTAGCGTAGTAGGACATATCTTTGAATCATGTTACCTCATCACAACTCTATTCTTCATGGTTGTCTATTCTGTCTTGTATATGACATAACAAGAATCGTTTTACAAGGAAATAGTGGTCACATTGTCAATTGAAGTGTACAAGTGTGTGGGAGGTCTGAAAGAACACTCTAAGAACCACATTCAAAGGAATTTAATGCTCTATTGTTAAGGCCGTGTAGGCTATGACTGCAAACTCAATAGGGAATATATGATATGCCCTATGATTGCCATGTTGCTTCATAAACATTTGATTGGTTCAAACAATTGATAATCGTCTTGGTTCAAATCGTGTGCTTGTTGTTCATGGGACGGAAGGATGTTGGGATATGGATCCAATCGCCATATAAAGATGTAAGGTTGAAACAAGGTGTAATTATTATCTCTACATATCTATTACACATTATGGGGGTGGTCTCATCACATGATGAGATATTTGTTTTTAGGAAAATATTTCCCCCTATATAGTGGTTAAATTTCTTGTGAGATGACATGTTCAAATTTAGATAAATATAGATGTAGAATATAGTTTTCCACATGTGCAATTAAAAAGATGAAAGGTCTTTTATGAAAGGAGGGGGAGGAACACTGTTTTGTTCATTTCAAAAGTAATGGAAGAAAAACCTCCAGAAGGGATGCATTAAATTGTAATGTTAATGATTGTTGTAGGTCTTCAAGCTATTTTTGGTTGTTTATTTGCAGTTTTTGCCCACATCTAGCACGTGTTAAGTGTCTTTAGCATGTGGTCCACAACAAGAAATGTGCATTAATTTTTTTGGTATTATTAAATAAATCTTCGAGTGAGCTTATATTTTGCGGACAAGAATATTGTGATTCAATTTTTATCTCCATTAGAGTTCTTTGTGTTTCGTTAATGTATCTAACTCCTCCTAACATAATTAAAATATTCTTAGAAGGTAGAAGAATCATCTCATCTGTAAAGTTTAATTTGTATCCATACATTTTTATCTCTTTTCTACTATTTTCCCAACCTCCTTGTTGAGGATGGAGTTAAACAAAATATTGTGAATCTTCACGGAAAGATATTTGATCCATTTCTTTATGTTTGAGTCCATGGTGATAATAACAAGCATCAAATATTCAACATATTTTGTTGAAGCATTAAATCTTCATACGTGTAACACCATTTATAATTTTTGTGAATCACATTATGTAGCTTAAATTCATGCAGGTTTCATATCATACGCAAATCGTCATCAATCATTCCCATCTTATGTGAGGATAAGTATTCTGATTATATGATCAAATGTATTTGTGGCCATGATGCTTTCAATAAATTATTAGAGTGGTGCCAAGGTCAGTGTGTTTCTTATAGAGATGAACTCTGATTTTTCATTTTCACCACACCTCAAATATGTTTACCTAGAAGAGAGAGAGCATAAACTGATGGTATCACATTGATGTTGAACTTTATCAATTGTTATGGTATTTGCAAAACTTTTGAAGCTATTGAATGCCAAGGATGTTTGTTAGCACCATTAAGTAATGAGTGTTCATACACCTTTGAATTAGAGCATGTGAATTCCTCTATGAATGAATTGGTTCAAAAACATTTTTGAATAGTACGAAAGTTCTTATTGTGATTTTGTGACGTGTTGCTATAATGTTAGGTTCTCTATTTATAGGTTATGGTAAATTTATGGAGGCATGGTGAGAACATGTTGTTCATAACCATTTCATACAGTTTTATGGCATGAGTGATCTAAAACTCCCAACCATGCACATAAAATACCATAGACATAATGGAATGGCACATCCTCAATGTCCTCATTACATTTGGAAATTTGGTGATTATTCTTTCATGATCATACTTTGAGAAAGTTCTTACTCATAGGAGTTTGGAAAATAAGTCATTTTCTCATGAGAGTGGGTACTATTATTTCATTGAATTCTGATTCAACACTCGATCATCACCTTTATGTCCTTCTCCATGTTTTTTAAATCGAGGCTCAGAATATAATTTGCGTAATATGATAACGACATGAAACGTAGACAATATTAATGCAGTTTAAGATTTTTGTGGTGCTGTACTTCATCAAATATGTGGTTTCGCATTCAAGAAGTCCCTTGGAATAAGAATATCCCACACACATATACTTGAATGTTGTAGATGGGGCCCTAATTAAATATTGAATTTCAAGGTTTTCTATATGGAAAAAGCAAATTTAGGTACTCAATGAGTGTTTAAAAACATTTCTGTGTTCTCATTATCATTATTTATGCATAAATATGTGACAGTGGTTAGATGCATAAATGAATTGATACGGCGTTTCTTTTTTTAGCTACACATAAAGCAACCATGCATGAGCTCCTTGTCATAGGTGAATCTGACAATATTGACTTAGATTAGTATTTTGTAGCAACACATTGTGGTTGTTGCAACTTTCTCAATTATTTCCTCATTTATTTCTACTACATCATGTTGCACTCAATTGAAGGTTGGTTGGTTTCGTGGCAAACGTATTCAATTCCTTGTTGATTTGTGTGAGTAAAAAAATTTACTTGAGGATGAGCTTATGATCGCTCATTTTGCAAGTTGGTCAAAACATAATTGGTGGTATTTTGCATGTGTGTGGTAAATGTTTTCTAAAAATTAAAGAGATATATACGTTTCCATGTATGAGTTTCTTTCCAGAAACATTTTTGTTTTTTATCAACTGAAAATTTGAACCACTTATGTGTAGATGAAAGTAAGAGATCCCTTTCCATCTTGTAAAATTGATAAAAGTTCCAATTTTGACTCAGTAAAGTTAAACCTTAAGTAGCATTGCTTGCTGGCTATCCTTGTATTGAGTAGTAAACATGATGATTATCAAATCTTTGCCTTTCTTTGTCTATGATTCGTCTAGATAATCAATGAATGAGTACAAATTCGTTTCATTTCAAAGGAGTTTTTATATGCACTATTTACCTCAACCATTGAATGAATCATGGTACTTATACTATAGCCTTCACCTTCCATTTCACCCATAAGTCTTGATTTTTATTGTTTGCAGAATGTTTGAAAGTAAATTAGATATTTTTAGAATTCTTGTATGGAAATAAATCATCTCCATTAAGAGGCTAGCATTATTTTTGATGGGATACTTCCCTTATGATAACAAGCATGATTGAGGCTTTTGAACTTGTTAAAATTTAGTAACTGTTTTTTACAATTAATGCTGGAAATATTTCAGAAAAGGTTAATTTGGATGCCGAATAGTTCAATTGATTGCTATATGTGACATGAAAGATTATCGATGTCCTGAAAAAGGGGTTGAGTAAGGTGGATGTTTTTTTTGTATATTAATATGAAAATACTGTGTGATTGCAAGATGAGTCACTGACAAATTGCTCGTACTTATATTATGTGTTATATTTATCAATTAGATTCCAAAGGTGTGTTATTTCATTAATGCACAAATCCACCCTAGTCGTCTAGTGTGGACAACAAATCTCACCATGTTTCATTTATGAACCAAAGTAGTTGTATGAATCTTATCATCAATCTAAGAATGGTCAGATGTGTTTTTGATTCATTTTTGGAGGTTTTCTACTACCATCATATGCCTTTGAGATTGACCCACCTAGTTTGAGTTGTGTTACGTACAATCAAGGATACATGGTCAAACGTAATTCAATTGTTATTGAATAGAATTTTGGTGAAATTTTCTTCCAAATTATTTTTTCACTTGAACAATTTTGGTCCATTTTAAATTTTGTTGTCAAACAAACCAAGGCGTTTCTACCATATTTGGAAATCATTGACAGGTTGAATATTCTAAATCAAGTAGAATTATTCACCATGAGTATCACATATGTGGCTCATCTAGCATTGCGACCAATTTTGGATGGTTGTCAAAGATCTTGTCCTATGATGTTTCTTATGCATAACAACAATAATGTGTGTGTTATCTATTCCGTCCTCCTATTGTTAGAAGTGTAAAATTCATGATCATCACGAAGTAATACGATTTTGCTCACCTCAAGGTTTACATAATTAGATTTGCCATTGATTTGTTAGTGATGCGTGATTCACTACAACGTATATGGTTGTTGCCTATGGGGATGCTTAGAGAGTGTTGTGGATTGTTTGCTTCCTTGTTGTTATTCATGATGTTCTTTCCTTATTGACATTGTGTCTATCCTACTACACATGCTTATTCAACCGTTGATGTTTCGAGGTCCCCGATCTTCTGGATAATGCACATGTAGGGAAGATTTGCATGAGGTTTTTATGGAGAAGTGAAGTCGTTGTCTCTCCCTCCAACCTTTTTTTCTCGAATAGCAAGTGTTACACTAAGAAAAATGTAGATGTTTAAGAATTTGAAATTGTAAAGTAGAAGAAAATTATTTTTATTATTTCATATATTGAGTAGTTTTTTCTCCATATTCGATGTATGTCGATGAAAAGTGTCAAAATGTTTGGTGGCCTGTATGAAATTTGGAAAATAAGAACTAGGCATCGGTGATGTCTTTGGTTCATGAGTGAAGCCATGTGTGCGATGTCTTGTGATGTTAGATACTTTAAAGAAAACCTTACCTAGATCTCGTGAATTCTGGAGAACATTGAGGGTCCCATATATATATTAAGCATTTTAAGTACTTTATCAATGTGTAACAAGCTTATGATAAGATATGTGATGGATAGTTTGACTCTTTAAGACATTGGTCTGACCAAAAAGACGATTTTGGATAAACCATATGAAGTTGTTGTAGGTTATCAAAGTATCCTCCGTCTAATGACTTAGGGATTTGATTGTCGTCATGTGGTGGGACATTAGTTTAAGGATAGGATACCCTTGCATTGAGTTGAGGGATGTAATAACTTGCACACTATAGTAACTTTAATGGTTTGAAATCTTAACGATGAAATGCACATATTTTTAACAAGATTTAGTGTTTACATCTTCAAGCCGGGCCCCCTCCCCCCTCCCAATAACATTGAAAGGGAGGTGAAAAACGTTATTTTGTGAGCAGAAATGGTATCCCTCTCAATGTTAAATTTTGCGGCAAAGCTACAAAATGCCCCATTTTTAAGGTTGGTCTCGCAATGCACCCTGGGGGGAAAAGTTTAATCCTTAGGTGCCGCGTTTTCTGTTTTTTGACAATAGGTTGACTCGCTTCGAAAATTTAGGTTACCATAAACCATTCTTTGTCTTGCAGTAGCTATAAATGCTCCTAAGGGTATTTCGTGTTCGCTGGTTTGTCCATTTTGCCTTTAATTGTATTGTCTGTTTATAATACTAAGTGATTCTATCATTTTTATGATGTCTACGTCATATGATCCTGTCATTTATGCAAATGAATAGGACGCTATTGCAAACTTTGTCCTTTTGTGGTGGTGCATTCCCCAGATTTTTTTATAGAAGGCGACGTGCAAAATGTTTTCTGCACAACTGTTAACTTCATCAAGCATGACGTTCTAGAAGTGGACAAATCAATGCGTGAGAATGTTCTTGAAAGTATGTGTCGTTGTTTACTATTTCGTCGCTTATCAGGTGGTTTTTTAAAGTTGTCATGCAATCTTTGTGCGTTAGCTGACCTTGTAAGAGTGTGTACTTTGCATCTTCATTCTAATTTTTCCACTGAGGTCCCCGTTTGTGGTTTTGTTCGGCAAATTCTTTTTGAACGGTCAAAAAGTTTTGTACTCACTCATGGTATGTACTTATTGCGATGGTTTCGTGTCGGTTACTTCTTCGTCCTGTCTGCCCACTTCATGCACGTGCATTCATATGCTTTCCGATTGGTTGGATCATTATGTGTTATGTGTTCAAGGGTCTGACATCCAATTGTACATCACTGCCAAATGCGTATGCAGTAGTGGCTCAGAAATGCCAGAAGTTCTTTATTTCTATTTTCATACTATTTTACTACATCTATTGGAATTTTGATTGTGTGTTCATACATTTTGTACACACAATTTGTACCGTTTGAGTTCGATACTATGAACAGAAGACACGTCGCTTGCTAAATCCAGCCGGTTGAATGTTTTCTTTTGCATCGCCTCGAATGCTTTGTTGGCCTCCAATCGACCTTTTGCCGTCATACTGACGGTTACCTTTTCATGTACCGTCCAGACCCCGTCGGTTCCTTGTGCTCCTGTCCAGTCCGCTTGGCCTACTTATGCGTCAGGCCCCACTGACTCACTTCTTTTGGCCTGTGCCTTTGTCATTTTATGCGATTGTTGGAAGAAGTCACAACTTCGGTTGGAGGGAGCACGTCCAAAGCGTTTGAGTTTTCGCGGCCACAACACTCAATGAGTTGCTACGTAGTAGGGAATGTAAGCGGCCAAGTAGGTGGTGCGCAAGCACGCTGGCAGCATGGTGGGCATTAAGGTGGGGGCGAAAGTAGGCATGCAGGCTGGTAGTCATGTACGCAAGCAAGAAGCTTGGGCATGCAGGTCGGTATGGACGTTGGCTGCCAGGTTGCCCTCCGCACATGCTCAAAGCCATGCGGGAAACGGTGTCGCACAGGCCAAGCCAGAATCGGGTGGACACGAGGGTTGGAATTTCCTGTTTTGCTTTAAATGACTTTCACATGCCGTTGAGTTGGCTCTGGCGGTGTGGCCATACTACACCGTACTGTACTGGCTCGGACAACTAGGCCTGGACTGGGTACGGTTGGCTTGGCTTATGCTTGCTAATATGGGCTGCGTAAGGCTGGGCTGGGCCGGGCCGGGCTGGGCTAGGCCAGGCTGGGTTGGGCCGGGCTGGGTTAGGCTGGGCTTGACTAGCTTGGGCTGGGTTGGGCTGGTCTGGGCCTAGGTTGGGCTGGCTTGGACAGGGCTTGACTGCACAGGGCTGGACTACACTCAGCTGGACTGCACTCGGCCAGGCTGGGATGGACTGCGTTGGCGTGGGCTCGGCCGGGTGGGGTTGGGCTGGGCTGGGATGGCCTGGGTTGGGCTTGGCTGGGCTGGGCTGGCCTGGGTAGGGCTGGGTTGGGCTAGGCTAGGCTAGGCTGAGCTGGGCTGGGTGGGCTGGGCAAGGCTGGGCTAGGCTATGCTGGATTGGGTTGGGTAGTGCAAGGCTGAGCTGGGAAAGGCTGAGCTGGCTCGAGCAGAGCTAGGCCTGGCTGGGCAGGGCTAGACTGTGTTGAGCTGGCCTGGGCTCGACTGCAGTGTTTTTGACTACACTGGGCTGGACTGCATTGGGCCAGGCAGGGATGGACTACGTTAGGCTAGGCTGGGCTCGGTCGGGTGGATGTGGATTGTGCAAGGCTCGGCTGGGTTGGAGTATACTGGGCTGGTCTACGCTAGGCTAGGCTGGGGCTCGCCGGGCTGGGCTGGCATGGGCTGGGTTGGGCTTGGGCGGGCTGTGTTAGGCTGGGTTGGGCTGATCTGGATTAGGCTGGGCTAGCCTGGCCTGGCCTGGGCTGGCCTAGGCCGTGCCGGACAGGACTGGGCTGGGCTAGGTTGGCTTGGACGGGGCTGCACTGCACTAGGCTGGACTACATTAGGCTGGACTGCACTGGGCTGGACTACACTAGGTTGGTGGGCAGGAGGGTTGGAATTTCCCGCTTTACTGGGCTAGGCTAGGCTGGGCTAGGCTGGGCTGGGGTAGGCTGGGCTGGGGTAGGCTAGGCCGGGTGGGGTTGGGCTGACTGGGCTGGGTTGGGCTAGGCTGGGCCAGGCTGCGCTGGGCTGGGCTCGGCTGGGCTGGGCTAGGCTAGGCTGGGCTAGGCTAGGCTGGGCTAGGCTAGGCTGGGCTAGGCTAGGCTGGGCTAGGCTAGGCTGGGCTAGGCTAGGCTGGGCTAGGCTAGGCTGGGCTAGGCTAGGCTGGGCTAGGCTAGGCTGGGCTAGGCTAGGCTGGGCTAGGCTAGGCTGGGTTGGGCTAGGCAGGGCTGGGTTGGGCTGGGCTAGGCTGGGTTGGGCTAGGCTGGGCAAGGCTGCGCTGGGCTGGGCTAGGCTGGGATGGGCTAGGCTAGGCTGGGTTAGGCTAGGTGGGGTTGGGCAGAGCTAGGCTAGGTTGGGCTGGGCTGGGCTGGGTTTGGCCGGGCTGGGCCAGCAAGGGCTGGGCTGGCCTGGGCTGGGCTGGGATGGGCTGGGCTGGGATGGGCTAGGCTGGGCTGGCCTGGACTTGATTGGGCTGGGATGGGCGTGGCCGAGCTTGACTCGGCTGGACTATGCTGGGCCAAGTGGAGCTAGACTGCGCTGGGCTGGGCTGAGCAGGGCTGTGCTGAGGTGTGCTGGACTGGGCTTGAGCTGGATTGTTCTGATCTCGCTTGGGCTCGACTGGGTGGGGCCGTGCATGGTTGGGCTGGACTTCACTGGCCTGGACTGCGTAGGGCCAACTGAGGCTGGACTGTGCTGGGTTGGCCTGGGCTGGACTATGATGGGCTGGACTCTGTTGGGTCGGGTTGAGCTGGACAGGGCTGCATGGGCATCATGGACGCCAATGACCACCTGTCATTGGTTGCCTTTTTTCAACACTGCCTTGAACTATTAAGGTGGTATCAGAGCAAGTGGGAACGTACCCGCGCTTGTGCTTCGTACCTTCGTAGTCTGTGATCGAGCAAAAGTGCTACATGAGCCTTTGTAGACATATTTCTCATGTTCAGAATGTATACATCCTCATTGCCACATGGCGTGTGAGGAATCCTGGTTGGCACACATGATTTTTGCTGAAGACGTTGAGCTGCGTCGGGTGCAATTGAGAGAGGAACGTGCAGATTTTGTAGAGCCGTGGAGCATGCTGCGAAGGCAAATCATCCATGAGATGCACATGGGCATGGATATTCTTAGTGAGGCAAATTAGCTCCATGGTGAGCTTTGTACATTGCTCGAAGCCAAGTTTGACAATGCTGAGGAGTGTGTAGTGGCATTCAGCGAGCATACATTCATCAATGGAAGAATGCGCGAATGGCATGCGAAATGGCTTCTGATTCAAAGGTGTTTTAAGTGCCTGTTATCATGGGATGCTAGTCTAGCTAGGCGAGAGCAAGCACTCGTGAAGATGGAGGATAGAATATTATCTGTCATGATGTAACATTTTTGGTGCCATTCACGATATAGTTCTCATTATCTTCTTGTGCATTAAGTGTTGTGAACTTTGCACAACAATCATGGTACAACTCTTCATTGCTAACGATGCACCACTGTTTGCTTTCATTTTGGACTTCATTTTGGCATGCTTGTTATAGTCAATTAGAGAAGCACACCACTGTCCTACTTGCTCAAGGGCTATGTTGAGAGGAGAAGCACGACAAGCTTATAGTCGTGGTTATTACGCCGGCAGTCAAACCATGCCCATTCATACTGGTTGAAATGGGCGAATTTAACTTTGTTGTGAAGCATAAATGCTCTTAACATACATGCAGTTTTCCATGTGCATGCAAAACTGCCTTTATGACAGCACTTAAGCAAAGATAAAACCTGTTTCTAAGTGTCGGTTCATAGGAGAACTATGTCATTCCAACGTCGACAGAATTACAATCACATCCTCCAATGCTTGCTTTTACTTTTGCGACAGATTATCAATTTCATACAACTTGGAACTCTGACATTTAAGTACTTCATGAACACATGGATGTTAACAAGAACTCTCAATTCAAACGCCAATGGTCCTAACCATCCACAACCTAACTTGCAAATGCCATATCTTCATTGGCATCATCATGTGCGTCTTCGTCATACTCATCATCGGCGAAGCCATCACTCTAGGAATCATCCTCCTTGGTGTCTTCCCTTGTTTCATAGTGGGTACCCCCTCTTCACCACACACAATCTATGCTGCTCTTGCCGCAGCTAATGCTACAGGAGAGGGTTGTGCTGGGTTGCGACAAAAGCGCATGGCATGACCCCGCAATCCACATCTGTGACAAACGACGCTCACCTGCCGATGCACATTACATTGCTGCATTGTAGAGCGCGGTCTGGTGGGCAGTGAATTCCAACCGTCCTTAGCATATTGCACAGTGCACAAGGACACACTTTGCATTGTCTGTCGGTACGTGTGACATAACATGTCCACCGTGAGATGAGGTTCACCGTAGTGTTTTGGGTTTTCACCAATGTGCAGTAACAGCCCTGTCGGATGAACGCATGGGACCCTGTACTCTCGGAAATAACCACAACTGTACATCCTCCTCTTGTAGTCAATTGTCCACGGTAAATCGCTGTGTGGGCCGCACATGCTACCCATCAATGGTCTAGTCTGTGTGACAGTGTAGACACATGCATCATGGATGCCACCCACAATTCTTTCATATGCTTTGCCTGCCCACATCTCTGGCTCAGCTGTAGTAGCACGGGCATCATTCGCAAATGTTTTGTTGTGTATATGGCCACAAATAGTAGAAGCAATACACGGGGTAAGCGCTACATGCCTCGCGGATGCGCGCATTCAAACTCTCTATAACATTGCTCGTTGTATGTCCACCGCGAGGTACCTAAAAGTATAGTGCACTCCAATGCTCAGGCGGCATACCTCCCCCAACTCCCAAACCGCAGAAATACTCAAAAGCTGCAAACTGCCAACCTCACTCCCTACCGCTCAAATTCTGGCTTCGTGCGTGCATGTGCCAATGCCCAAAAGCGCTCAGTAGCAGTGGCTCAAAAACACTTCTTCACACTCTCACAAATTTTTTAGCAACACCATGCGTGTGCAACATGGGGCATGTACCATTGATCAAACCACGCGCACGACCCATGATGACCATTGTACCTTCCTGTTCAACGGTAGGGTATGCTGTAGTTAACTGTGTGATGAACCATATCCACTCCTCGTTTTCTGCGGGAACAAGCGACCAACACATGGGTACCGCATGATCGTTTGCATAAACAAATTGATCAATGAGCAAGACTTGGCTAAAACTGTTCCATAAAAAAGTTTTGTCCATTGTTAGTATGAGTTGACAGTGTGCAAATGCGGCACGTGATGTCCCTGGGGCACAAAATGCGTGATGGAACCGCCCATTCCGATCTTGCTTAGTCGCCACATGCGCTTCGGGGTCCACCCTCTTCATCTGCACATTGTAGGGAACACAAAGCATGAAAATGGACGATTTAGAGATTATACATGCAAGAGTGCACAATGCTAAGGGAAGTTACAACGCGAACTGAGAATTTTGTGGTTCTAACCTCGGCGGAAAGTGTTGGAAATAAGGCCCACGACATGTCGAGTTCACCCATGATCTCGATAATGGCCCGTCGCTTCGCATGGTTTAGCATCGGGTACTTTGCCTGCTCGTCGGTGCGCATGTACAGCACTTGACGTAAAGTAGTTGCGTCCACAGTGATGTTCCTTTCCACCACATCACGGATGTGAGAAAGGACCCATCCCGCGGTGCGTGACGGATTCCCACGTGATGCAATTGGCTGGCAACGGTGCCCATCTACATAGGATGACACCTTCACGTAGCCCTACAGCTGTAGCCAACATGCGCGCACCGTCCATGCATAGTGTGCCGTACGATAATTGTCACAGCGGACCAAAATCCGGCTCAAGTCACTCTTCTCCCACTGCAATAGGAATCATTGTGCTACGGTGTAGTCTTCAATGGCCTTACGAATTTTTGCCATGGTTGCAAAGCACTCGCCAAGAGGAAAGCGCACTGGCAGTGGCGTGTCACATGGGCATCCAACGACATCTGGTGGCTGTACCTCCTGGATTGGTAGTGGGGGTGGCTCGTCCTCTGATGACCTCTGCATGTTTGAGGCAGAACGACAAGGACCAGGTGGAAAATAATAGTACATAGTGGGTACATGCCCTGCCTTGCCCTGGCCTGACCTACCCTTCCCTACACTCCCCTGCCCTGCCCTACCCTGCACTGCCCAGTCCTTACCCTGCCTTGCCATGCCCTGCCCTTACCTTACCTTGCCCTCTTCTGCCCTTAACCTACCCTGCCCTACCCTGCCCATACCCTGCCCTTACCCTGCCCTATCCTACCCTGCCCTGCATTGCCCTGCCCTGCCCTTACCCTGCCCTACCCTTAACCTGCCCTGCCCTTACCCTACCCTCCCCTACCCTTCCTTGCCCTACTTTGCCCTAACTCTGCCCTGCCCTTGCCTTGCCCTGCCCTTACCCTACCCTGCCCTGCCTTTCCCTTGCCCAACCCTGCCCTTACCCTACCTTGCCCTACCCTGCCCTTCCCTACCCTTCCCTTACCTTGCCTTACCCTTACCTTGCCCTGCCCTTACCCTGCCTTTCCCTACACTACCCTGCCCTTATCCTACCCTGCCCTCCCCTACCCTTACCCTACCCTACCCTACCCTGCCCTGCCCTGCCCTGCCCTGCCCTGCCCTGCCCTGCCCTGCCCTGCCCTGCCCTGCCCTGCCCTGCCCTGCCCTGCCCTGCCCTGCCCTGCCCTGCCCTGCCCTGCCCTGCCCTGCCCTGCCCTGCCCTGCCCTGCCCTGCCCTGCCCTTACCCTGCCCTACCCTACCCTGCCTTGCCCTACCCTGCCCTACCCTTACCTTGCCCTTACCCTGCTTTGCCCTGCCTTGCCCTGCCCTTATCCTACCATGCCCTTACCGTGCCCTGCCCTTACACTGCCGTGCCCTACCCTACCCTGCCCTGTCCCGCCCTTAACCTGCCCTGCCCTTATCCTACCCTGCCCTTACCCTGCCTTGCCTTACACTACCTTGCCCTTACCCTACGCTGCCCTCCCCTTACCCTACCTTGCCTTGCCCTGCCCTTACCCTTCCCTACCCTTACCTTAACCTGCCCTACCTTGCCCTTCCCTTACCCTGCCCTGCCCTCCCGTGCCCTTAACCTCCCTTGCCCTTCCCTGCCTTGCCATGCCCTGCCCTTACCCTACCCTACCTTGCCCTACCCTGCCCTTCCCTCCCCCTCCCTTACCTTGCCTTTCCCTTACCTTGCCCTGCCCTTACCTTGCCCTACCCTACCCTACCCTACTTGCTCTTACCCTGCCCTGCCCTACCCTATCCTACCCTGCCCGATCCTGTCCTGACCCTCCCCTGCCCTTCCCTTACCCTACCGTGCCCTACCCTTCCCTTACCCTGCCCTGCCCTCCCGTGCCCTTACCCTCCCTTCCCCTTCCCTGCCTTGCCTTGCCCTGCCCTAATCCTGCCCTACCCTTACCCTGCCGTGCCCTTATCTTGCCCTGTCCTTACCCTACCCTGCCTTGCCTTGCCCTGCCCTAATCCTGCCCTACCCTTACCCTGCCGTGCCCTTATCTTGCCCTGTCCTTACCCTACCCTGCCTTGCCTTGCCCTGCCCTAATCCTGCCCTACCCTTACCCTGCCGTGCCCTTATCTTGCCCTGTCCTTACCCTACCCTGCCTTGCCTTGCCCTGCCCTAATCCTGCCCTACCCTTACCCTGCCGTGCCCTTATCTTGCCCTGTCCTTACCCTACCCTGCCTTGCCTTGCCCTGCCCTAATCCTGCCCTACCCTTACCCTGCCGTGCCCTTATCTTGCCCTGTCCTTACCCTACCCTGCCTTGCCTTGCCCTGCCCTAATCCTGCCCTACCCTTACCCTGCCGTGCCCTTATCTTGCCCTGTCCTTACCCTACCCTGCCTTGCCTTGCCCTGCCCTAATCCTGCCCTACCCTTACCCTGCCGTGCCCTTATCTTGCCCTGTCCTTACCCTACCCTGCCTTGCCTTGCCCTGCCCTAATCCTGCCCTACCCTTACCCTGCCGTGCCCTTATCTTGCCCTGTCCTTACCCTACCCTGCCTTGCCTTGCCCTGCCCTAATCCTGCCCTACCCTTACCCTGCCGTGCCCTTATCTTGCCCTGTCCTTACCCTACCCTGCCTTGCCTTGCCCTGCCCTAATCCTGCCCTACCCTTACCCTGCCGTGCCCTTATCTTGCCCTGTCCTTACCCTACCCTGCCTTGCCTTGCCCTGCCCTAATCCTGCCCTACCCTTACCCTGCCGTGCCCTTATCTTGCCCTGTCCTTACCCTACCCTGCCTTGCCTTGCCCTGCCCTAATCCTGCCCTACCCTTACCCTGCCGTGCCCTTATCTTGCCCTGTCCTTACCCTACCCTGCCTTGCCTTGCCCTGCCCTAATCCTGCCCTACCCTTACCCTGCCGTGCCCTTATCTTGCCCTGTCCTTACCCTACCCTGCCTTGCCTTGCCCTGCCCTAATCCTGCCCTACCCTTACCCTGCCGTGCCCTTATCTTGCCCTGTCCTTACCCTACCCTGCCTTGCCTTGCCCTGCCCTAATCCTGCCCTACCCTTACCCTGCCGTGCCCTTATCTTGCCCTGTCCTTACCCTACCCTGCCTTGCCTTGCCCTGCCCTAATCCTGCCCTACCCTTACCCTGCCGTGCCCTTATCTTGCCCTGTCCTTACCCTACCCTGCCTTGCCTTGCCCTGCCCTAATCCTGCCCTACCCTTACCCTGCCGTGCCCTTATCTTGCCCTGTCCTTACCCTACCCTGCCTTGCCTTGCCCTGCCCTAATCCTGCCCTACCCTTACCCTGCCGTGCCCTTATCTTGCCCTGTCCTTACCCTACCCTGCCTTGCCTTGCCCTGCCCTAATCCTGCCCTACCCTTACCCTGCCGTGCCCTTATCTTGCCCTGTCCTTACCCTACCCTGCCTTGCCTTGCCCTGCCCTAATCCTGCCCTACCCTTACCCTGCCGTGCCCTTATCTTGCCCTGTCCTTACCCTACCCTGCCTTGCCTTGCCCTGCCCTAATCCTGCCCTACCCTTACCCTGCCGTGCCCTTATCTTGCCCTGTCCTTACCCTACCCTGCCTTGCCTTGCCCTGCCCTAATCCTGCCCTACCCTTACCCTGCCGTGCCCTTATCTTGCCCTGTCCTTACCCTACCCTGCCTTGCCTTGCCCTGCCCTAATCCTGCCCTACCCTTACCCTGCCGTGCCCTTATCTTGCCCTGTCCTTACCCTACCCTGCCTTGCCTTGCCCTGCCCTAATCCTGCCCTACCCTTACCCTGCCGTGCCCTTATCTTGCCCTGTCCTTACCCTACCCTGCCTTGCCTTGCCCTGCCCTAATCCTGCCCTACCCTTACCCTGCCGTGCCCTTATCTTGCCCTGTCCTTACCCTACCCTGCCTTGCCTTGCCCTGCCCTAATCCTGCCCTACCCTTACCCTGCCGTGCCCTTATCTTGCCCTGTCCTTACCCTACCCTGCCTTGCCTTGCCCTGCCCTAATCCTGCCCTACCCTTACCCTGCCGTGCCCTTATCTTGCCCTGTCCTTACCCTACCCTGCCTTGCCTTGCCCTGCCCTAATCCTGCCCTACCCTTACCCTGCCGTGCCCTTATCTTGCCCTGTCCTTACCCTACCCTGCCTTGCCTTGCCCTGCCCTAATCCTGCCCTACCCTTACCCTGCCGTGCCCTTACCTTGCCCTACCCTACCCTACCCTACCCTGCCCTTACCCTGCCCTGCCTTACCCTGCCTTGCCCTGCCCTGCCCTTACCCTACCATGCCCTTACCCTACCCTACCCTTTCCCTGCCCTTACCCTGCCCTGCCCTACCCTTACCTTGCCATTAACTTGCCTTGCCCTACCATACCCTGTCCTACCATTCCCTTACCTTGCCCTGCCCTTACCCTACCCTACCCTTACCCTGCCTTATCCTTACCTTATCCTTACCCTACCTTGCCCTGCCCTACCCTACCCTTACCTTGCCCTGCCCTTATCCTTCTCTGCCTTTACCTTGCCCTACCATACACCACCCTGCCCTTACCATGCCATGCGCTGCCTTTACCCTACCCTACCCTGCCCTATCCTGCTCTACCTTTACCCTACCCTACCCTTACACTACCTTGCCTTACCCTGCCCTGCCGTGCCCTACCCTACCCTGCCTTACCTTGCCCTGACCCTCCCCTGCCCTTCCCTTACCCTGCCCTACAGTGCCCTTCCCTTACCCTACCCTGCCCTCCCATGCCCTTACCGTCCCCTGCGTTGCCTTGCCCTGCCCTGCCGTGCCCTTACCCTGCCCTGCCCTTATCCTGCCCTACCCTTACCCTGCCCTGCCCTTACCCTGCCCTGCCTTACCCTACCCTGCCCTTATCATGCCCTGCCCTTACCCTGCCCTGCCCTAACCCTGCCCTGCCCTACCTTGCTCTGCCCTTACCCTGCCCTTACCCTACCCTACACTACCCTGCCCTTACCTTGCCCTGCCCTGCCCTTACCCTGCCCTGCCCTGCCCTTACCCTACCCTGCCCTGCCGTACCTTGCCTTGCCCTGACCTGCCCTACCTACCCNCGCACACCCCGCACAACCCGCCCACCTCGCACACCTCGCACACCTCGCCCACCCCGTACCACATCCACACCCCGCACACCCCACCCACCCCGCACACCCCGCACACCTCGCACGCCCCGCACGCCCTACACACCCCGCACACCCTGCACATATCACACACACCCCCCACACACCTGGTCCAACGTCGCGAAGAGGACTGACACGTTGACGATGGTTGAGACGTTGAGGAGGCTGCCACTCGGGAGACCGCGGCAAGCGAGGTGGCACGTCATCATCTAAAGAAAACCCTATGATCTGGTTTGGCGGGGCGTTCACTAGGAAGCCATTCCCATTTAGCTGTACGGGGGCACCGTCGCTGTTATTGGCCATGCGCGCGGAGTTGGGCTGTCATACTTGCGTGATTGGTGGACAGGTCGCGAGGGGAATGCGTGCCTCCGAAGTGACGACCACACCCTTAAAATGGGGCCGCACATATGTGCTCCGGGGGGGGGGGTGGCATAGGTCCACCCCTGGACAGGAGCAAACCCTGCAACCCGCGACCGGGGGGGGGGGAGTCTCCACCATGGAACTACCTTATAGGCGATTGGAGTACAAGGGCTTCTAGGGGGGGCGCCTTGCACCACTCTTGCGCAACCACAGGATGTCAGCCTCCGCGGGGGGGGGGGGGGGGGGGGGGGGGGGGGGGGGGGGGGGGGGGGGGGGGGGGGGGGGGGGGGGGGGGGGGGGGGGGGGGGGGGGGGGGGGGGGGGGGGGGGGGGGGAGGGGCGTTGCAGTCACGTTTATGGTGCTGACTTGTGCTTCCTTCCCACCGCCCCCCTTTCAACCCCTGCCCGCCCCATGGAGGCGGCCATGGTGCAATCTTGGGCTTGCATTCCGGATCGGCGAGTCGAGCATTGAGTTAGGCGTTGCGACAGAAAGGACGTCAACTGCTTAGGAGGGGGGGGAGGTAGACTTCATTGGTTAGGCCGTCGTACATTGTTCTGTCGTCTTTAATGCAGGAGGTGGGGGGAGAATGGTCCCACACACGATCGCGAAAGTGGGAGTATGCATGAATGTTAGTTAGGAGAAAAACGACAAGTGGGTAGTGCATTTGACATTTGCACTGAGTTACTTCATTTTCTGTCCTTTTTGACAGAACGACTTGAACTGGTGCTTTGTTTTTGTGGCCTTTGTAAGGTGTATGACAAAATGTATCGCAAGAAAGCCAGTTGGCGATAACTAATTTATGTTACATCCCGTTCTTATGTCAACTTTGTACTTGCGTCATGTCACTACAAGGAGTAACATTGTAACTGCGTACCTAGGGGTATATGGTAATGTCTTAATGTACCCCCTGTCAAGGGAGTACATCGTCCTTACTTATTTAACCCCTAGGTGCTATTGGAGTTCAAAATCCAGCATGTGGGGTATGTAAGGATCGTATATTATCCTTGGGGTATACTCTGATATAAAAATATATTTCGGGCATATAGGAATCAATTGTTAAAAAAGGGGCATGGGAAAAGTACTCTCTTCGAAAACGGGATTGCTCAGTATTTTCCAGTAAAATTTGTTTCTTAACATCAGGTTAACAATAATATTTTCCGATGTTGCATTACCTGATTGCATATCCACTTATGGAATGGCTCCTCCGTCAGATATGCGAAATGCCGCGGCGCGTGCAATCACGCGGTAACGCACCGCCGTTAAGGGAGACTGTACGACGAGCAGCGGTCATTCGCTTCGAACGACTGGCGCCTTTGCCCAAGGTCAAGTAGAGGGTCGAACTGGAGCACATGCGGACGATCCTCTGGATCACATCCACCACCCTCCTCACAGCCTCCCGGACGCCTTGCAACTTGCCTTCGTTGTGACAATGCCTGATGCGTAGGCGACAAATCGACAAGCTGATGTGCCCTCCGCAATTCGCGCTCCGCGTCGACTGGTCGCGCTGGCCGCCGCTGCGTCCGGCTTCTCATCGAGCCAGCGCGCCTGGGTCGGCGTGGAGCTGTTTCGCAGACGCAGTGACGCACCTGCAGCGGTCAGCCCTGGCATGAGGCGCCGCCAACAAGCCAACGTATCGCCTGTGTAGCCCTTGCAGTGTACACACCGCATGCGTCGTCGTTTTGTGCCGAACTGCAGAAAGGCGTAGCGGTAAAGAGCGGCATGGCGCACGTTGGCGGCAGTCCAACATTGCAACGAACAAGCCGTTGAGACTGCAACAAAATATGCTGCTGTTTCAGCAGCAACAGCGGCAGCGGCAGTAGCAGTAGAAACAGCAGCTGCGGCAGCACCATCAGTAACGACAGCTGAAGCAACAGCATCGGCGACATCAACAGCATCAGCACCAGCAGCAGCAGGAGCAGCAACGGCAGCAGCAGCAGCAGCAGCAGCAGGACCAGCAGCAGCAGCAGCAGCAGCAGCAGCAGCAGCAGCAGCAGCAGCAGCAGCAGCAGCAGCAGCAGCAGCAGCAGCAGCAGCAGCACCGCCACCACCACCACCACCACCACCACCACCACCACCTCCAGCAACAGCAGGCATTGCCGGGGGTGCAAAGGGACGTCGATGAGACGGTGTCTCGTCGCACAAGCGGATTGAAATGGCAGTGTCGGGTGACGCGTGACTGACTGCCTCCTCCCCTTTTCCACTGTCAGACATCCGTTCAGCACCCTCAAGAGGACTTCCCCCCTCCTCCTCCTCCTCCTCCTCCTCCTCCTCCTCCTCCT
>SZWC01020794.1:8467-48260 GCA_023375785.1 Penium margaritaceum
CTTAGAATACATCCAAGAACTCTGCCAATAGAGATTTGATCTCTTGTGGCGTGTCTTCCTTCACATCGTCCTCCACTTTCTGCAGCTGAGCCAGGAAGTATCGACAACCTTGTCGAATACGTCTCTTGACCTGCATCGCAGTCAAGCTGGCATGGACTTTGAGTAACATTGGTGATATTTCCGTACTCGAAATCAATGTAAAGCGGAGTTGTCCTTTTTTTATGATCAAACGCTTTGATTCAAAACACATTAGAGCCTTGTTGTCACGAAGCCAAGGATCGCATAGCACCACGTCAAACGGGTCAAGAAGGTTGACCACCTTCAACGTGAGACTCTTTGTGTTCTTGAATACAATTTTTTGCTTTACAAGTACCGATCACAAGTACCGTACTGTTGTCACCGACAACAACTGCGCCATTTGATGGCTCGTACTTCAGGCCGACCTGTTGGGTAAAGCCAAGACTAACAGAAGAGTCGTCTCCTCCAGTGTCAGCAAGTACATTCACGGGGACACCAGCTAGGTGTCCTTTGAATTGCATCGTCATGTTGCCTCCACTCTTCCGAGTGAACAGACTCGATGACGGCAAGTCGAGTTTGTGATAAACATGGAATCTGTATGACGGTCGTCGCAACTCCCATGATTCACCCACTTGAGTCCACATCTTGTGGGCACATGTGAATTTGGCCAGCACCTTCTAGTCTTGGAATTTGACTGGGTCAAAATCGTCGACTAAAGGTACTATGATCGTGATTGAACTCATTGCTTTTAGGGCATTTGCTTCAATCACTGCGTCACACAACTCTTGCACAGTGGTCGGTGTCGCCACCACTAAGCATGCACGATCATGCATCTTGTCTCGAGATGCAAGGTTTAGTGGGCAATGTCGGTCAGCAAGTGTAGAATGCGGTTCAACAAGAGGAGAGAAAACAACAGAGAAATTTGAACTCGTCAAAAGCTTGAATTATTTATGATCCTCATCTGAATACATGAATCCACACTCGTGATCCAGTTTTACCCCTGAGTGGTCCCCGCTGACATCACTTAGGGGTGGGTGAAACCCGCCCCACGGCCATGTCCGTTGCCACGGCCGGGCCCATTGCCGCGACCACGACCCTATCCACGGCCCTGTCCGCGGCCTCCTACTGCACCATCCCCACGAGGTGCTACTATTGCAACTAACGCCGCGGCCTCTTGTCCACCACCAGCAGCCTGAGGGCACTAAGCCCTAAAAGTTGCCCGGCTGCATGCAGTTGTGGCAGAGCCCTTCGTGGAAGGATGTGTTGCGATGCTCACGCGCCGCCTGCAGCTCGTCATTCTCATGGGTGCGCTTGTTGTTGGGGCCCTTATATCCACCAGCCTTCTTGGCTGGAGGGTTCGCAGGCTGCTTGCCCTTAGCCCCGCCTCGCTNCTGTGCATCAGAGTAGTGCTTCGGGTTTGCCGAATACACTTCGCTCATGTAGTCATGCAACGCCCTCCGGCTTGTCCAAGCTTGGCTAGTGGATGTCGTGGTCGTCTTGTCCTTCAGCTTCTCGCTGGCGAGACCATCACGCAAGTACTTTAGCAGCATGCACTCTGGGTACTTGAAGGTCTGAGTCCCATCGCCCATGGTGAAGCTTTCGGCTTCCTCCACGAGTGCGGTGAACTCGCTCAAGTAGGATTCGAGCGAGCTGCCTAGCTACCTGAAGTCCTTGATCTAGTGGAAGGCACGTTGCGCCTCCTCACGTTGGGTGCACTTCTTGCACATGATCGCGCAGAAGGCCTCCCATGGCATTGGCTGCCACTCGAGGTGCGGCTGCTGCGCAATCCACTCCTTGACCACGTACTTGAAGAGTTTGTCTTCAAGCTACGTCGTGGAAAGGTCGCCCCACTGGCTGAGTGGAGCCTTGTGGACACGTAGAACGTGCTCCATGCGGTTCAGCTAGTCGATCAGCTTCACGCCCTTTGGAAGATCTCCACACTATGGAGGAAGGACGTGTTCATGACCGACCCCAAAGTCGTCGAGGTAGGCAAGTTGTCGCTGCCACCGGCAGTGGCATCCGCAGCTTCGGCATGCTGCGCTTGCTATTGCATTCACTCTTGGGTCATGCTCTATAATGCCTTGTCGAGGTCGTTGCATCGGCGGCTTGCCTCATAGACGACGAGGCGCTGCAGCTGGCGATCACGATTGAGGTTCGTGATGCTCTGCCCGACGTGGGCTAGTATGTTGGCGAACGCGAACTTGAGCTCTGATTTTGTGAGAGCATCGACGATACCCTACAGGGCCTCGCGTTGTCCGTGTACCCTTACCCACTGCAGGAGGGTATGGTTCGCATACACGCCTCCAAGGAGTCCCACCATTTGGAAGAGACTGTCGTCCGCGACGACGCTCGAGTGGGCCCTGCCCTGCCCCATTACGGCCACGTCGTATGAAGGGGGGTCCGTCCCCATTCCTCCGAGTTGTGCCGTATCCCCACCGTCGGTGGTGATCTTGAGTCGGCCCGCCGCCTCAGCAGCAAACTTTGCGAGCCTATAACGGTCATCACGAATTGCCTTCGTGACGTTGTCGTACGGCTCGTTCTCGCGGGAACTTCCCGTGTGATTGCTTTCACCGCCCTTGCTGCTCTCAGCAGTCTCACTGCCATCGGCAACTTCAGGCGATGCGGCGGGCGTCTTATCCTTCTCGAGCAATTGGCTCGAGTTTGCCGCATGACGATGATGATGGCCGCGATCCTCGTCGCCTTCGCCATCGTCGACATTGTTCTCTTTGTCGGGGTCTCTTTCCAGGAGATCCTCCTCCATTGGGTCATCCCTCGTGTGGGGGCCCTCCACATGCACGTCCACGTGCTTGTCAAGGAATTTTTAAGCCTCCGCACACTTCTCGGTGTCGTCGAGGTTGGTGTCGGTCGCCTTAGGCGGTACAATGGCCTTTGGCGGTATGGTTGCCTTTGGGTTGGCAACCGTGCTCGCGGCGGCGGCTCTCAAAACTTTGGAGTCCGTCGAGAGCTTGTGGTGAGGCCGTCACCACCTTGCCCTTGTTGGTCTTGGACGGTCCGGCACTTGCCTTCTCGTCGTTTGTGCAACTAGCACGTGAAGGTCGTTGTGGGGATCACCCCACAAATCAAAGGAGGGATCGCCTCCTAAAATCTAGCTCTTGTGATCGGTGAGGCAATTTCAATTTAAATTTCTATTTTCCTAGGCCACCACGTCAGCACAAGGTCGTGGGTTTTGAAACCAGTCTTCTTAAGCCGTGACTCACGGCGATTGGCAAGGACTAGTACCTAAGAAGACAGAAGATTGCAAGACAATAAAATGAGGAGGAGTGTGAGTGCCGCTCACAATACAAGAGCAAAGAGTAGCAAGGAGAATTTTAACAATTCATACCAAGCCTTCCACTCTCTCCTCCAACTTATTTTCTTCCTCTTGTCTTCTTGTCTTCCTTGGTCTTCTCTTCTTGCTCCTTGACACCTCTCGCGTTCTTGGCAGCCGAAGCGCGCGCGCCTCGGCTAAGCCGAAGCGCGCGCGCCTCGGCCGATGTCACTCCTTATATTAAGGAGGTAATCCCCTCAATCAGGGAAGTCACCCCCTGATCCAAGGCACATCTTGCATCTTCCAATCCGACCGTTGGATCAGCCCGAAACTTGGACAGCTGACGGTTTGACACCTGCTCTTTCCATCGGTACGGTCAGATTGAAAATCTGAATAGCCATCGTCAGACAACCCAGGGGACTTATCCTTGAACAAGGACAGTGCATGCCTGGCCTGTTGGACCGGACCCAGGGGACTTGCTCCACATGAGCAGTTTATGACTTGTCTGTCCACTACTTGCCAATTCTGGAGACTGGTGGCCAAGGGGCATTCAAATAACAACAATATGTACAAGTCAAATTGTGGGGCCTCAAACGACTTGTATTTTCCCATGTGCTAAGATTCTTGGAACCTGGAATCCATATATTACCCCATCTAGATCTTTTTTTCAAGATGTTTGTAGTGGATTACCTCTCAAGGTAGTCTACAGCGTGGTTTGAGAGGATCTGGTTTTGTATTAAAGCCCTTGAAATGGTCATGAACATCCACCAACCTTGTTGGTTGCTTTATTTTCCATAGTCTCTTGCTTCATGGTTCGGGAATGTTGATGTTTTGTAGTCGATACTTCCATGTGGACAAACACCGGCTCAGATATTCACTCCAACGCACCTATTGACTTGACAAGATTAGACGTGTGGAAAAACACCAACGGGTTGTTTTCAGTCACAAACATCACATCACCATCGGCCCTATTAAGGGATCCATGCCGCATCTTGAAACAATACACCACACAAAATGTTTCCTTATAGCTTTTCATGTACCACATATAAGCAAAGACAGACTTCCGACCCTCATACGAGACTGGGTGACCATTTAACACAGGGAATTCTCTAAGTCCTATGACCCGCTCATCAAATCACACCTCCCACGGTTGTGACGGATCTAATAGAGCCAAGATGTCTGTTGTAGAATTTCTTTGAGAATGGGGGAGTCGTTCTCGTCCTTAGCCGTTCGTTCCAAATTCACATCTATTTTTGTGAATCTGGTTAGCGGAGACACCAAGGTCAAATATCCTTACATAAAATTTCAACATGTCTTGTGCAAGGCGAATCCACTAAGGATCCTTTGCACCTTTCATGGGCCCACACGTATACCGTTCTTGCTAGTTATGTTGTCCTTCCATCGATTTTGAGGAATACAAGATGTCGTATGGGTAATCCAAGACAGAATTGCGCAGTTTCTTGGTGAAAATTTTGTCCATCTCTCATTAACGTTGTTTGGTCATTCGTGAACCTAAAATCTAAAACTCAATAACGACAATGTCCCGAGTGTCTTTGAATGTTTGCCTCAAGGACATCATCTTCCTAGGTGCAGATTTGACGGTACCATTGAGATAATGTCACTTTCCCCGTTTTGAATTCATCAATCATGCCCCAGATTCAAGGTAAGGAGAACCAGTTGTTCATACCCAGCTTGTTTAACACCCACTAGCCAACACACATATAGAAACCACCATTGTTTTTATTCATGAAAAAAGGTGGGCACACTGTACGGCAAGCTAATCAGCTTGATCTACCCTTTTGCAAGGGACTTTTTCATTTGGCGTTCGGCCTTCCCCCTTTATATGCAACAAAGGTGAAACATAGGAGTTGGCTTTGGCTGCAGCGGACTCTTGTGGTTGTATTCTAAGCCCAGCCAGTGGGTCTTGGAATACAACCACAACGACATCTGCAGAGGTTTGATATTTTATGATGTTTTTTGCTTCGCTTTGCCATCCAATTTGTTAAGCTCGGCCAAGAAGTATTGATAACCCTGTCAAACATGTCCCTTCACATCATACAAGGTTGCATGGACCTTCAGCAAGGTCAGTGATCAAATGCAAACTAAAAGCAAAGGCAAAGCCATGTTGCTTCTTTGAGAGGATCAACCGCTTCAAATATACTCACAACAGAGCTTTGTTTTTGCACGGAATCATTTCAGATGGGTTAAGAAGGTTGGATGATTTCAACACCAAGCTTTGTGCGTATCCCTGAATATAATCTTTTGTTTTGCAAGTACCAATCACGGGCACCATACAATTTTCAGTGACAAAGAATGTGCCATCTAATGGTTTGTATTTCACGCCCACCTGTCGGGTCAAGCCAAGGCTGAGGAATGTTTCATCACCTCCAGTGTCAGCTAGTACATTCACAGGAGCACTAAATAATTGTCCTTTGAACTTCATCACCATGGTTACTATACTCTCCCGACTGAAAAGGCTTAATGAGAGTAAGACAAATTTGTGACAAACACTAAATCAATATGGTGGATACCGTAACTTCAATGCTCCACCCACCCGGGTCTGCATCTTCTGACTATGTATGCTTTTGACAGGAACCTTCTATTCTTTGAACTTCACAAGGTTGAAATAATTCACCAAAGGTGCTTTGAACATGGTGATGCTCATTGCCTTTAGGGCGTTTTCTTTAATCACTACATCGTATGATTCTTACACAGTAGCCAGTGTTGCCATCACCAAGCAAGTTTGATCATGCATCTCATCCGGAGATGCAAGGTTTGTAGTAAATTTTACTGAAAGAGTAGAAAACAAATGATAAATTTGAACTCGTGAAATTTTTCAAATTTCGTTACATTCTCATCTACGACATGAATCCCTGTAGTGGTCCCCACATACGTTACTTAGGGGTGTGGAGAAAACGCAGTGCAACCTTGTCTGTTCCCACATTCAGGTCCATTATCGTGGCCGCTCCCTATCCACGGCCCTGTCCTTTGCTTCCTGTTACACCATCCCCAAAAGGTGCTATTGTTGTAGCCAATACCACCGTCTCTTTTCCTCTACTGAGAACCTCAGCATCGTGGCAGATTCCCTGGCAGAAGGTCGTATTGCTATGGTTACACACCACCTCGTGCTCATTGTTTTTATGATTTTGCTTGTAATGGAGGGTCAACTGCGCACTAGAATTATTTAGTATTGGGTTGAAAGGATGATTTCCCTTAGACCTACCTCAATCTCCAACTTCTCCTCTAGCCCCTACGACGATCATGTGCACATCGCAACCTTGTTGCACGTGTGCCTGGCCATTCATCCGATTGGTGTTTCGGGTTTGCCACATGAACTTTGCTCATACCCTACTGGCAGATGAATTCAGAACCAATTGTTGTGGGGTTGGTTGGATTTTAAGAAATTTATTTTCATATTGGATTCATTCAAAATTTTATCTCTGTTAGGAGGCACGGTTCCATTGGGACAAAAGATCGCATTCACCCTCAAGGAAGTCCTTTTTTTGTACCACCTTGTCACAGATGCACGAGCACCAGTCATGACCCACGGCTGTCATAATGATTCGGATGGGTTCGTGTCAATGTAATACAACTCCATCCATTGTTCAGCATACACATTCTGAATTTTGAAGTTAAACAGGTGATTGTGCAGAGGACATGACCAAGGATCGTCGCTAAATCTAATGAGCAGGGAGAGGGTCTTGAAATTTTGAAACCAATCAGCAAAATCATAAACCCAGTTATTTTGAACAAATCTAATGATCAAAGTATTGTTAAATCCTGAAAAGTGACTCTAAAAATCAGTGGGGTGTAGCCACGCATTGCATCTAGCTTGTCCAAGGATGGCCCACTATTGTCTTGGTGGCCTCATTCTTGAGCTTCTTAATGGCAAGACAATCACGCAAGCATTCAAGCAACAAGCACTTCAGGTACTTGAAGTTCTGGGTCCCACGGCCATCTGTACAGATTTTAGCTTCCTCTACGGGTGTGGTGAACTCGCTCAAGTAGGATAACTATGAGCTACCCAGATGCTCCAAGTCCTTTAGCTTGTAGAGGGCTCATTGTACCTCCCCACTCAAGACACACTTCTTCTGCATGATAGTACAGAGTAGCTCCCATGGCATGGATTGTCATTCTAGGTGTGGTCGATGTGCACTATATTCTTTAACTACGTACTTGAAGAGCCTATCTTGAATTCGCATGAAGGCAAGGCCGTCCCACTGCCTGAGGGGAGCCATGTAGACATGCAGGACATTTTGCATACAATTTAACGAGTTTTTCCAACGTTTCAAAAGATCTCCATGTTGTGGAGGAAGGATGTGTTTAGGACTGGCTCCAATGTCCTCAAGGAAAGAATGCCCCTGCTTCCACTAGCAATCTCATGAGCACCTGCATCTGAGTCATGCTTTGCAATACATTGTTGAGATGTTTGCATTGGCATGTTTTCTCACGAGTGGCAAAATGCAAAATTCGTTGATCATAGTTGAGTTTTGTGACGCTTTTTCCAAGGTGAGCCAATAGGTTGGAAAACATAATCTTTAGCTCTGATATTGTTGAATCTTTGGTCATAGCCTCAAGGGCCTCACACTATTTGTGCACCTTTTTCCACCAAAGGAGAGTGCTGCTCATGTACATGACTCTATGGAAGTCCACCTTTGGAAGGAAGTTTTCGTCAATGACAACGCTTGAGGAGACATAGAAATGCCCAATTTCAGACATATCTTATAAATGGGACTCTGCCTTCACCCCTCGAGATGGTGTCACACCTCCACCATCGGTGATGATTTTGAGTTGATTTGCTACCTTGGAGATTGCTTCAATGAGCTTCTGAAGAGTGGACCAAATGGGCTTCACGGCATAACTGACCGTCTAGTACTTACAGGAAGCTATTGTGTGGTTACTTTTGGTGTCGTTGCTGATGCCGGCAGCGTTGTTTCTATCGACAACTGCTTGGCACTTGACGGGAACCTTGCTTTTTTTCAGTGATCAGCTTGAGTTCATCTCACAAAGATGATGATAGTCCTAGCCCTTGCCACCGTTGTTGTCACTTTCCTCTTCTTTGGGGTCCACAGTTTTGTGGCCCTTCCCAAGCACGGGATTCATCCACGTGCACGTTGATGTGCTCACCAAGCACTTGTTTGGCTTTCGCACACTTATCAGGTTTGGCGGGTTTAGCATGGGCTTTTATTGATGACACGGTTTCTATCAATTTGGCCAACGTGCTCCTGAAGAGAGCTCCCAAAACTTGGATTCCATCAAGGGCGTGTGGTGAGGCCATCACCACCTTGCCATTTTTGGTCTTGAACGGCTTCGTATTTGTCATGCCATTGTGCATGGCACTAGCACGTACACGTTGTGTGTGCACCACTCACACACAAGAAGATGTATCATCCATTATTGGTATGAATTCTCTCACAATTGGTGAGTCATTTATTAGAATTGAATTCCATTTTTGTGCACTTCCATGGATGGCACAACCACGTGGTAACATCAATAGATGCCTAGGCTGCCACAACCCACACAAGCACATGATATAATATAACATAGTTTTGTGCACCGTTACGCCCAACACAATTTTGTGCATTCATAAGCTAATCTTTCCAGCCATGGCTCATGGAACCAATTCTTTTGAAAGCCAAAACTAGGAACCTGAAACTATGACAAAGGAAAAGCAAGTGACAATGTGATTTTTGCTCATAAACTCAAGATAGAAGCAAAGTTGGAAAGAAGTGAATGTTTTTTTTTCTCTTCTTTTCCTTCTTTTCCTGGCTTGCTTCTCCTACCTCCTCTTGTCTGGTCTGGCCTTCTCTTCTTGGACTTTGAATCCCTTGTGCTTATTGTGGTTCCTCTTTAGCCTCCTTGACAATGTCTTTGTCGAGCGCGAGGTAGGGGGGATTCCTTAAAGTTTTCTCCCCACCGGTGTCTCCCTTCGTTTTGGTGCCCTCTCAGTTCTTAGATCTCTGTTGACGTACAAAGATGCCCGAAACCAATTCTAGGTTGAAGGGAAGGGGATAGAGGTCTGAATAAAAGAGAAAGGAGGCTGGAAACTCCCCACTCCTTGATGACAAAAACCAGGTAGCTATTTAGGGGAGGTGAGATACTAGGAGAGGTTGGAAATTTTAAATGGATCTTGTTAAGGTCTTTCCAAGAAAAGCTACTACGCTTGAAACTATTAAAATCTCAGCCCATATCCCCCTCTGGCATTTTTCATACTATTGTTGCTGCCGGTGGCATATTCTTTATGTTGTAGCCGTAAAAACCATTGTACTGAGTCTCTGGGAGCCTTCTTGTCCTCTCATTCTATATCCCAAACGAGGAGAGGGGACTACCTTGAAATCATAAGATTGCATGAGTTTTCCAATTATAGAAATCAAAACTTGGACTGAACGAACCTTGGCTTTGTATTTTACATTTAGCCATGATATTTTTGTAAAGGAGGCACATCTCGAAATCTCTTGTTCACTTTTCTCTTTTTCTTGGGTCTCTCACTCGCCCTCTTCCCTCACCTTGCTCACTCTGTAAGGCAAAGATGGATGGGCAAGGACAATAGATGAAGGCCACTGGCCTCGACCCTCGAGCCCTTGTGGGCTGTTGGCCATCCAACGAGCGGCCTGATCAATCGGCGGCCAGCGAATGGCCGGCAAGTGGGCGGTCAGCCACCTGGCTGGCCTCTGGATGTGAAATCGACCTGCTACCAACCGGCCTGCAGCCAGCCCTTGCTGAGGCAAGGGGTGGTTTTCAACCACCCCTCACCTTTNCCCCCCCCCCTCCCTTCTGCTTTAACTACAACTGATACCCAGAGAACCACAATCGGACATCTCCATGGACATCATGACTGTTTTTCCCATCACACCAAAAGGGTTCGAGGCAATACACGTGGTGGTCAACCAGTTCTTGAAGATGTCACACTACATCCCGCTCACAACCATGGTACCATTAGGGGAACATCGAGGCTATCCCTCAACAACTTCATCCAAATACATGGTCTTTCCTCCTGCATCACTGGCGACAGGGATAGGAGGTTCAGTAGTAGATTTTGGTGGAAGCTGGTGACTTGCTACGGCAGTCACATCCAGCTATGGATGACCTTGCATCCCTTGACCGATGGGTAGAATGAGGGCACCAATGATATGCTAGGATAACTGTTCCAATCTTTGTGCATGCCACATGGCACTAACTGGGCGGTCTAGCTATCAACATTCAAGCTTGGATGAAGCTCCATTATCTCTACAGCAATAGCCAAAATTACTTTAGAGTTGGTTTATGGTAAACTCTTTGCAACTCTTGCAGGTTTGTAGAATGTAGAAAACTTACTAGCAGTCAATATCGAGCGGCAAGGGAAAAGTGATGTTGCCACTTGGTGGGTTCGATGAGGATGCAGTGGCATTGGTCTCTCAGATTTTATTCCTTTTTTTTCTGTTTTGAACCACCCAAGATGCCAACAGTTGGGATCTTGCAGGGCAGCCCAGTTTGCGTTTCAAGAGAGGCTTGCAGCATGGGAGATATGTTGCATTGTGCCGGATCTACAGCGCTTGTTGCAAATCCACTGACAAAAGCACACACTTTTAGTGTTGGGGTCCATGATGAAAGGTTGGGTGAAATTCAGTTGATGGTCATCAAGTCTCTTGCACCCATCCTCTTGCAATGGTGGCATGCCCTGCTGTGAGTGTTTGCTGAGTGGAACACTATTTCACTAGGCCATCCCTTCCTGGGATGGCCTTGCTGAGTTGCTCTTGTAGTCGGTATTGTACTTTGCCAGTGATAGAGACACCTCTCAAAAGTGCAAGAGATGCTTGGATGCCAATTAGGTCTAAGCAGCAAGGACTGTCCATTTTCCCGCTCAAGTTTGAGTGAGACAGTTCAGCCATCCAACCACTTGTCCAAGCAATAGAAAGCATACACAGGGACATGACATGCTTGGGATGACTCAAATTTCCCTTGAATCGTACTGACTGTGTCCCATTCCATAAAGGTCCAAAAATTGTTCCCGGTTGTTTAGATAATACTGAGAAACAACTTCATCAAAACATTTGTGATATAGTATGCACATGCATAAATATGAGGCATGATCAGGGCCTTATGTGCTCAACCAAACCAACTATTTTGAATTCGTGATTTCATTGATGAATTTGAGACACCTTGCCCGGAGGTCGAGGGGTGTCAAGAATAATTAGGTGCTTTTTTTTTTTCAGTTTAGAGTGTCATGGAGAATTCCAACAAATGACACAAAAACAGTTGTTAGTACACTTTAAGAAGGTGATCGAACACGTCACTACCTTTTGGAACAGAATGTGGGGGTAGTGATAGGTAGCCAAAGTCCTGATAGCCAAATGGCGTTACGATCTGGATTTTGACACGTAGTGGGTGAGAAAGGACCTCGAAGCTTCCTAGCTTGTCCTAGCTTTGCTACCGCTAATGTGGTGATGGAGTACAGTTAGCAAGCACACTAGCATGCAAGGCACATGCGAGAACAGCAAGGGTGTGGCTAGGAGTGACAGGCAAAGTCTCATGAACTTCAGTGAAATTGAAAACCAATTTACATCTTCAAAGTGGCTGGAAACTTTAGATTTGAAAGCACTACAATTTTCTTCATGATCATTTATAACTTATTCATGTATTTCTTGTATTGTTTTCAGGAACTCTACTGATATTTTAATAAATCTATAATAGGCTTCAGATAAGAGTGTAGAGAGAGATGACAATTGAGGCACACAGCAGAAACAATTGTTGCGGTGTACGGTGGGTGATGTGTGCAGTGGTGGTCAGCTTGTCCTATTAATCTGGCACAATCCACTGTGTTGGTTGTAACTCTATAAACATGCATCCGAATGCTGAACGTTTTAAACATACGAGTGGTGAGTGTCAAATAAAATGCAATGAATACACATATGCACTGGTCTAGCAATGAGCAATGGACGCATAATGTGCAATTCTGGACCTTAAGCCATTCCACCAAGAAAGTTGTAGTGATTGCGTAAAGAATGAAAAAGGCCCCATGAAGTATGTGGCATGCCGCAGTAGTTTTTGGCAACTGCTGGTGGGTGGGCCAGAACACGAAGATGCTCCAGCATCAGGGATGTGCACGAGCATGGACATGACCGAGTAGTCATAGTAAGTTGTAAAAACAGGAGGGGATCAATCACATCAGGTCAAAGAAAGTGGAAGCCAAGCTTGAAGCAGCAACAACCACCACCAAAACCATGGATTTGGAGCATAACTCCCAAGAGCTCATCAACAAAAATTCCGAGAAGGTGGCAGTTTTGTGGGAAAAAAGAAAACAGGAAAAAAACAGCAACAAGGCCAACGGCAACAAGAAGGGCAGCGTTCAGTAGAAGGGAGAAAATTCATATACGAATGCCAAGACTGCGGTCATCACCCTTGCTAGGCCTGGGCCTCAACTACGACATACGGCATAAATCCTGCTCCTTCTCAGCTCTGGAACCATGCCTGAAAAATCTGTTCAGAAATTTCAGGCTCATTGGACAGTTTAGGGACAATGCTGAAAAGTCTATCCCTAGACTTAGGGTTTCCAAACCTGCTTGGATGCCATCCAAAGCACCAGAAGAGCTTGACGAATACTTTCAGATCATGATGTCTGAAGTTGCTGAATGCTTCCAACTAGCCAAACCCAAAGCTCAATGGGCACTACCCAAGAAACTATGGTTGGAAATCAAACAACTTTGGGAGGACAGATCTGTTGTCATCAAAGTAAAGGGAAAAAATGTATGTATAGTCATCTTGGACAGAGAGTACTACATCAACGAGTGCCTCACACATTTGAACGAATCCAGCACCTAAATTTGAGAGACCTGCAACCTTGTTGCTACCGAGGCTCAACTGCTTCAGATTAAAGATGACAGTGCTAACTCAGGCTTAGTGCCCAACTCACTGTGGGCTTTATTTTGCCAGGAACCAGATAAGGGGTGGTAGCCTGCCACATTCTATTGTCTGACCAAAGTGCATAAGAACAATTCTGTCGGCAGACCTTTTACGGCTTGTCATAGCTGGGTCACCACCAATGTTTCTAGGTGGTTAGATGCGGAGTTACAGCCGCTGGTGCAGAAACAGGCAACCTTTCTTAAAGGTAGCACGTCGCTTCTCCTTGAGATCGATAAGCTTTAACTTCCATAAACCGTGACCCTTGCAGCATACAATGTCATTGCAATCTATCCCAGGATCCCCATAACCTTGGCACAAGTCTACATCCATTCGCTTTTACACCAGGCATGTCGTCCCAGGGCACCCTCTGGTCATCCAGCTTCTCTCCTGGGTGATGCAAAAGTCCTATGTCCAAGATAACACCTACAAACAGATCAAGAGCACAGATATGGGTATAGCCACAGCACCTCCCTTTGTGATTTTATTTATGAGCTATCTTGATTCAGAGTTGCTACACGAATTTCTAGTGACACCTCTCCTCCATCGATGATACATCGACGACAGCCTCATTCTTCAGACAGGTGACGGAATCCCCCTCCACCCCTTCCTCACCATGTTAAATTCCATTAAAATGCATAAAATTGAAGTGGGACATCTCCAAATCCACTACTGAATTCCTTGATATCCCTTTGTTTAAAGGTGAAAGTTTCACAAACTCGGGGAGTTTGGATGTAATGACATTCCAAAAACCCATGAGCACCTTCCCTTTTGCAGTTACCACCCAAGAAGCTGCTTGAGAGAATTCATTCCCTCTGAGCTTCAATGACATTTGGTACGCAAATTGTCAAAAACAAAGTGCATAGAAATTTGTTGCTGTCAAAAACGTTTTGGGCTTGACAACGAGCTCAAGGCTACCCTGAAATATTTCTTGTCAACATTTTCTCTCGGGTCTGGTACTGCCAACGCAAGGCTCAGATTTCTGATCTACTTTGCAAAGGCCAATCCTCTTCAAATATTTCAACAGAACAAGAGGGGCCTCTTATCCTTGATGCTCTCATAAATCCGAACTAGAGAGCTTTTGACTTGGACGCCATCTCCAACATTTTGCTAAATGCCTCCAAGGATATAATACCAACGTGTTCTCATGTTGTACCATTTTAGGCATGAAGACTGCCTAGAAACGTAGGCGTCTACCTTTCGTCCTCCATGTTGCAAGTGTAACCACTGGACTGCAAATGAGATGTGTAAAACCTAGAATCTGCCGCCAATTCCTATCGCCGTACTCAGTCGCATTGCTTTGGACCATTGCCTACTGTTTTAGCAGCAGTGTCTGGGTAGAATTAGTATGGGATTGATGAAGGCCTATGTGACCAAAACTGGCATACCTCCGCCAGTTTTCTCTCGGACTTCCACAAGTTCGTTTTCATTCCTTTATTTTTTCCTACCCTACAGCTCCGAGATTCCTTCTCTAAAGAATCTATACATCGGGATCATAAGCCGGTCCACCGAGGAAGTTGTATTGACTGCACAAATACTGAAAAAGGCCCTAGCAAGTATCCGGGATGCCACGGTAGTTTTCTAGTAACTGCTAGTGGGTGGGATACCACCTGAAGATGCTCTGGTGTCAGCTGGGTCCGTATCAGGGATCTGCATGAGCATGGACACGGCTGAGTGGACATAGTAAGCTGCACAAAGAGACGGGGATGACTAAAATCACAACACTCCCTTATGACGTGGTGGTACTTATGTCTCTACACATGGAAAAGTGTCACAGGTGCATGAAAAGATGCTCAACAGTCCATGCAAATACACACCAATATCAGGCACTCTCAGACAAGGTGCTGAGCCCAAAAAAACAAATGGCCAACATGAACTTCTCGTGAGCCAGTGCCTTCGTCAGGAAGTCAGCCTGCTGCATGTTAGTCCCAATCCAGATGACAGAGACCACCTGTCTCTCCACCATATTTTGTATATAAGGATGTTTAATCATAACGTGCCTCAATCACACATGAAAAAAATCAAGATTTCTTTGCAATGGGAAGGGCACTTTTGGCTGTCACAGACCAGAAGAATGGAAGGCACACATTGGCCCAAGTCACAAAACAGGCATTATAGCCACACGGCATGAGCATCCCCAACCCCCAGGGCAAAGTATAATGTCTCTAGTAAGCTATACAAAATGCAGTCCTACTTGCCACTATGCAACGACACCTAGGCAGAACACGTAACCTGTCCGACTGTAACCATTAGGGCTCCATGCCTAGTCACTGTCCATGTAGTCATCGACTACCACCAAATATTGCTGAAAAAAGCATAGGGTGATGTACGTCGTACAAAGCGCATACTGTAACACTCACACCACTACATGAAGGCCTCTCGAGCAAGGGCATTGCGAGAATTGTGCAAGGAGACTGACGGCAAAGGTGATGTCAGGCTTTAGTGATCATGGCCAAGTACATGAGAAAGCCAACGAGGTGTACGTTTAAGGCCACATCAACTATCTCCCCTAGCTATGCTTAATGCAGGCAATCTGTCATTGTGGTGTACTTCTTATGGGGATTGTAGGAAAACCAAGTGGGTTGGTAACTCTTTCCCCCACAAAACTAATGTAGCATGCCTGATGAAGCAGGAGTTTTCGCCGTCAACGGTCATGCACATTCTCCATACCAAGGAATACAGTCACATGATTAAGATGCTTCATCCTGTAGGCAGCTTGAAGGTCTCCCTTGGCCTCCTTCATGCCGTCTATTGAGAGAGACATGATCAAGAGGTCATCAAGAGAGACCAGGATGGCACTAAAGTGTTCATCTATCTATTGGAGTGTAAGGAACAGATATGTGTCACTCTTCACGTATATAGCACAACTCAGTGTGCCGGTGATCTCATGTTTCTGGAACTAAGGTGACTATTTGAGGTTGCACAAAGCCTTGAGCAAGCAATATACCTTTTTTATTGACCTTAAATCCAGATAGGTGGACCATAAAGATAATCTCCTCTAAATTTGCATGGAAGAACAAATTTTTTACATGAATCTGGCAAGTGCAGTTTTTTTTTTTTTTTAAATTAAATCGATGATCTCCGCCTTTGATGTTTCAAGCTGATCTCTCAAACTGAAGGGCATCGAGGCTGGCCCGGGCATGACTTAGTGAGCCACGGTTCGGCGTGAGTAGTTACACATGCAATTACGCTGGAGTTCTGCATTTCTCCCATAACCTGTTACCATGGACTGTCCCCATTCTCAGCACGCATTCAAGTCATCCAGCACAAGTTTCCCATTGTCTGCCCGCACAACCATGTCGACACCAGCCCAAGGTACAGCTGGTTGTGTGCCTCTGGTACCACGTATGATGAGGTTTTATGACCTACAACATGATAATAAAGAGGCTGCAAGGTAGCACTTGAGGCTCGGCCTATTTGGCAGCCCTCAAACTGTCTTCCAATCCACAGACAGCTACAACCAAAACCTGTTGGTTTAAATCAACCAACCAGTGCACAGCACGTTCTACCACATGCCAGGACCACTTCTCTGGGATGAAGGGCATCTGGATTCAATTGCAGCCCACGAGCGTGCTGTCAATTCAGCAGTTATTGCCAAACTAGTTGCAGACGTGACAGTTGACAATACTGGCAACAGCGTGAGCTAACCATGCAGTCATGGCGTGATAGCCCTTGTGGTGTGTACCGCTCCGCCCAACATTGTTATAGTGGCCAACATGATTAGCGTCTCACCAAGAATTGGTGGACAAAGGACAGGGACGCTGCATTGCTGAATCTAGTGGTGGAGAATTATGTGGTGTTTTCTGAAATCTGTGGCTGGCAGACGCAGATACACTGCGTCTTTGTAATCAAGTTTACAGCCTACCTCAAGTGCAAAGAACTAATTTTCACAGAGTACATTTGTCACCGATGCAACAGGCTTGCAAAGACGTGGTGTTGCATATGATTTTTTTGGTAAGAGCAGTAACCAATTGGACCACATCCACTGGATTGATGAATTGAATACTGCCGCTTGGGATTTTCTGAAGTGTTGAAATCCCAAAGCTGACAAGCTGCAAGGAAGAAAATCCTTGGTTTGATTCGGCTACAATGCAGTGGATTTGCAATGAAATTGTGGGTGTCAATACATTCAGTTCAGAGGATGCTAGGGTCGTCGGTGGAAAGATGAATGCGCCTGATGGCACGGCTACTGACGATGACATCCGTGATGTATGCTGGAAGGATTTTTACCATTAGGTTGATGAATTTTCTGTTGTGGTGAAGAGTGTCATGCGTCCAAAATGTGTCATCAAAATGACAAGATGAAAAATCTATTGGTCATCGTATTTCAAGATGTGAACAACAAGAAAATCATAGCGGATTGTTTTAGAACTACTCAAATTGCTCTACCTTGATGACAAGATGTGTGTCCTTCATGTGTATTCAAAGGGCACACTTTGTTCACAGGTGTCAAACATTAGTCTGGGCCGTGAAGTTGCGCCACGCAAGCATGCAGAGCAGGATGGGACCAGGAGGTGGACAAGGAGGAGGAGTAGAGGAAGGAAGAGGAAGAGGAGGAGTATGAGGAGTTAAAGGAGTTCCCGTAGTTGTGGTTGTCAAGGATCCACGTGTGTGTATTATTAACATTGGTGGGGCTTGGATTGCTGCTGACAAAGAAGTAGGCAAGGAGGCTTAATGAATTGATTTTGCTTCTTTTTTTAAATGAATTAAGAAACAAGTTATGAAAGAATCAATACAAACATCATCATCAGAACTTCTACAAATGTATGGTTTCCATATGTCAGTCCAAATCCTATGACTACACATCCTTGTTATGGCATCGCCATGTTGTCTGCCAACAGGTCGGACTCTGCGGGACACGGGCTCCCCAGTCGGCGGTTTCATATTACTAGTCCAGTCTAGAAAGATGACATCCTTTCTTTCATGTATGAGGCTGTGCATTACAAAACAGGAGAGGACCATTCTATATTGGAACTCAATGTTGTAACATGGAAGTCCTTGCAAATTTCTGAACCAAAATTTCAGAAGACCGAACGACCGCTAGATGCAATATCGACCGCTCCCGTGTCTTAAGTTGAATTTTTATGATGTGTTACCAGGTCATAGGTTGCCTGGTCCACAATCCTAGAGGTGGTAGCGCACTCCGCATTAAAGAGGCATTAAAGCAAAGCCCCCTATAAACACAGTGTCAACAAGAACAAACAAATCTTGTGGAAAAAAGAAACAATGACATAATGCATTACAAAACATCCTTCTTTTACGTACCGGCCCTTCCCAACCTACAGTCATGAATGTAAAGTGTAGATCTGGATTGCATGTCGCCAAAACATTGTGTGAAACGTTTGAGTGGTGATTAGTGTATGCCACCAAAAAAACACATTTAGTTATCACCCATACATGTGTGCTGTCAATCGGACCCACAAAGTCTGCTAACCAAGGTAGATAGTCATGTCATCTGATCCGGTGGCAACTGGGGGACCTAAAATTCATGGCTGAAAAATAATGCATTATAATTCTAGAGTTAGTAGTACATCCACAACCTCTAGTAGAATGACATGTATCATGGTCGCACCCCATTGAAATGAGTCCATGAATTGTTGCATCTACATGGCATAACAAACCCATTGGAGCCAAATTAGAAGTGTCATGGGTGAGAATCCAGCTCCTGCACAAAAGTCATTGCCAGAGTTTGCATAATCGCATCTAGAGCTAACTGGATGTGTTTACCCCTCGGCATCACTCTGGGAACAATCGTAATCAATGACACATGGACATTTGGTGACTCAAATGTTTTGAGTCACCAAAGGTCCATCTCTCCTTTTACCCCATCCCCTTGTTCTGGACCAAATGAAAGGGGATGTTACCTCAAACTCGTGTGTTCATAGTAGTTTTCCGTTTTCATAACTCGAAGTTTGTCATAAGAAAAAATCAGTTTTTTTTTATGTGTTAGTACAAAGTTATCACGTGCGAGACACACTGACAATCTTGCGCCACTATTTTTTTCTCCCTCGTCCACATCTTTCTTGCTTGCCCTCTCTCCTCATCTTGCTCACCTAGTGAGGCGATCAGGGGAGGGCAAGGATGAGGGCTCAAGGCCATAGCCTTGACCATTGAGGCCTCGCAACCTCCCACCCACCGATTCAACAACCAGCTCAATCAACGGCTAGCAAGTGGCTGGCTCATGGCCAGTCGGTAACCTGACCGACCGACTGGTTGGTCACCTGACCGACCAGCTGCCAACTCATCGCAACATTCATTGATAAACCTTTTGGCTAGCGATATCTACACTCCAATAAGTTATGTTAAGGTCCATGACTGGCTCAATAAATGAGGTCTCCCCTAGCAACATACGACCAAGGCGTACGCTCTCAGCTGTGGAGTATTTGAATGACCTCCCCTTGGTTGTCAGCAACAAAGACTGGTGGTAGTGGCTGAACGGCTCCTTTTGGTGTGCATGGATCCAACAAGCTTACGTAAAAAATGCAATGTATATTTGTGTTCAAAGGAAGTAACAATCAATATGTCACTAGCCCAATACATGCAACGATAGGAAATACCCCAATCCACTTAGGTATACGCTTTTTTCACTTAGTGACTTTAACCAAAGGTTCTTAGTGCTGAGTAACACCTGTTGTCAATACCAAACTTGACATCATGGCAATCTTTGTCAGCATACGCCCTTCTTTTTGTAGCTGCTTGACCCTTTGCATCCTATGATAAGAAATCTATGCACATAGCAGATGCTTGAGCAAAAGGAACTTGTCCCTCGACTCTCCCAATCTCCACCATTGAAGAGAGTACCTGGATGCCAACCACTTCTCAACACAAATGGTGTAAACTGCACGGACTCGTTAAGGGAGGATTTCATTGCAAACTGCGTCAGTACTAAGATCATTTTTAGTCATTTATGGTGGGGTCCAAATGTATCTGGAGAATTTTCTTTGGAGTGCAATTCATGTATCCTCTTTGTCCATCCATTTTAGGGTGAAACACCACTGATATTTACAACTCACTACCAAAGTATTCGTATGTCTTTTGCCCAAACTTACTAGCAAACTTCTATCAAGATTAGAGGTAATGTGTGATAGCAAGCAGTGGTACTTCACAAAACCCTCAAAGAAGCGATGACTGGTCTCCTTTGTGTTCACATCAGTGGATTTAGGAAGGAGATGTGTCATCTTCATGAGAAGATCTACAACCACTAGTATTGCATCGTAACCACTCGTCGTATCCAGAAGACGAGTAGAAAAGTCCATGCTGGCGCACTCCCATGGAGTCCCAAGGATAGAAAGCTTTAGGAGGATTCTAACATGATTTCTTCTACTAGCCTTTTTGAAAAGACATGGGTTGCATGACATGCAATACTCAAAGACATTCTCAATCTATCATGGCTACCAATTGGAGTCCAAGAGTGTGTGTCCCATCTTTTCTAGTCCTACATAACCTGCCACCAGTGGGTTGTGGAACCGCGTGATAATTTTCACTCAAAATTCTCACGATTCCTACACAAGGACTTGTTCTCCATGTCAATCAACTCCTGTAGCCTCCAATCATGTGTAAATGTCTTGATCTGGATAGTCTTTAGCTCAGGATTCCACATAGTATCCCATCCAGATCCTAACTACAAAATCGTTGTAGTGGATAATCTCTATAGGTCGTTTTGCCGAGTTGTACCCCCAACCTTGGTAGTTTCTTTGATCCCCACAAGCTGCCAGCTTAGTGGAATGGCTACTTTGATGCATCCGAACCGATGTTTCCACGTGAACAAGAATCAGCGTAGGTATTTAATCCAACACGCCTATGGTCTTGACAGTTTTTGTTGCTTTTGGAAGAATCACCAAAAATTTGTGGACAGTCGCGACAATCACGTCCACCTTTGGACCCTCGAGGTAACAATACCACAGATTGAAGGTGTATGTCACAGCAAGGAGCTCCTGATCACGAGGCGTATACATCATCTCTGTGAGGATGGGTTTTTGGCTCTTGTGTGTATTTGGATGAACAGTGTAGACGCGGATTGCTCTGAACCCTAGTATTGATGCATCACATCACACCTCCCACGGTTCCAATAGATCTAGAAGAGCTAAGATGGTTTCTGTCGATGTAACGTCTTTGAACTTGAGAAAAGTGATCTTGTGGTCAGCTGTCTATTTTGACTGGAAATCCTTTTCAGGAGAGCTTGGTTAGCGAAGATACCAAAATTGAATGCATTATCATGAACTGTATAAAATAGTGTGCAAGATCAAGGAACGACCTCATCTGCCCAACATAATCTAGGCATGGGCAGTCCACAATGGCTTGTACCTTTCAAGGGTAGATAGATAAACCGCCATTGCCGACTATGTATCCACGATATTTGAGCTCGTCTTGTGCAAACTTGCCCTTGCCCAATTTTGGATAGAACTTTTGCTCCTATACGATCGGGAGCTCTTCCATTGATCTAGACCGGGATGTCATTGTGAAAACTCGAGGTAATGTGAACAAGTTTGTCGGAAAAGGTTGTGTTCAATTATCGATGGAAGGTTGCCAAGGAGTTAATTGGCGGAAAGCACAACACCTAGAAGTGATAATGCCCCATAAGCATCTAAAATACTGTTTTGTGCACTTCATCCTCTTACATGCAAATTGATGGTATCCTTGAGATGAATTAAAGAACAATGAGACTTGTACTCTTTGGAGTTGGTCTAAATGATCCAAAATATGCAGGAAAGGAAATGATTTTTTTACAGTCACATGTTTTAGTTTTCGGTAGTCCTCACACATGCGTTATGTGAAAGGAACGGTACATCATATGGTGAGCTCCTTGAATTTATCCAAAAGGTGTTCCTTGGTTTGGAGTTCGGCCTCTCGCTGTCGAGAATGAGAACACAACAAATATGTTAGATTGAATGAATCAGTGAGAGCTAGGACAACTTGTGGCCTAAGTAGTAAACCAAGAAGCTAAACAGCAAGTGGGGTGAGGTGAGATGGTGGGAAGGTGAGGTGTGGAGTTGATGTGGGGAGGTCAGGTGGTGGGAAGGAGAGGTGGGGAGGTGAGGTGTTGGAATGGTGAGGTGGGGAGGTGCGGTGGTGGGAAGGTGAGGTGGTGGGGAGGTTAGGTGATGGGAAGGTGAGGTTACCTAGATTGGGGGAAAGGATAATGCGGGGTGAAGTAGTAGCGTAGCTTGTTTCGGAAGAGGGACAAGGTGGGGCAGTCCCTATATGGGATAATGCATGGAGAAGGTTTGGGGGTAAATGGGCGGGGTAGCCCAAGAAGGGGCAAATAGGCGGGGTAGCCTTTGCGAGGGGAGAAATGGTGGGCTGGTTTTGGGAGCATTGCTCATGGAGGGATTTGAACTTGTGAGGTGAGTCACAAGAATCAACGTGAGAAGCAAGAGTCTCTGATTTCACTGACACTCGCATTTCTCTTGGACTAGGGCAATACGTGGGTCTAAACTGAGGAGTTGACTGTGGTTACGATGGAATCGTGTGCAACGAGTACCGTTATGGTGGAGGCCCATTCAGTGGGTCTTGGAATACATCCAAGAATTATATCAGAAGAGATTTTATCTCTTTCGGCATGTCTTCCTTTCCTTGGTCCTCCACTTTCTGTAGGTGAGCCTAAAAGTATCAACAATCTTGTCAAATGCATTTCTTGACCTGCATTATACAAAATTTTTGCATTGACTTAAAGTGGAGTTGGTCATAATGTTGTACTTGAAACCAAAGTCATACAACACTGTTCCTTTTAATGAACAAGCATTTTGATTGAAAGTACATCAAAGCCTTACTTTTGAGCAGCAAGGGATTTCCTACAACCATGCTGAACAGGACGAGAAGGTTGAGTACATTTAACATGATGCTTAGTGTGTACCCTTGAATACGGATTTTTTCCTTTATAGGTACCAATCATGGGTACCGTACGGTTCTCGGCGATGATAACTGAGCCATCCAATGGCTAGTACTTAAGGCTCACCTATTGCATGAGGTCAAGGATAAGAAAGGAATCATCCCCTCAAGTGCCAGTCACCATGTTCAAAGGAGCACAAGCTATGTGTCCATTGAGCTGCATACTCATGTTCCTTCTATTCCTCCAGGTGAGAATTCTCGATGATGGAATACGAGTTTGTGGTAAAAACGGGATTGGTATTGTTACCACTGTACATCCCTTGATTCTCCGACTTCGGTCCACATCTTTTGGCTATGTTTGAGCTTGGTAAGCACTTTCCACTCTTAACATTTGACAGGGTCAAAATTGTTGGTAAAATGTACCACAAATTTGATTATCCTCATGGCTTTCAGAGGGTTTGCTCTGATCGTTGTGTTGCACAATTTTGGCATAGTGTGTAATGTTCCCACCACTAAGCATTTGTTATCTTACGTTTCATGTGGAGATGCAAGATTTTGTGGGTGATGAAGATCATCAAGTATGGAATGATTTTCAACAGGAGAGGGAAAAACTAAGAATTTGAACATGTAAAAAATCTATATTGTTTGGCATCATAGTATGAAAACATGAATCCGTACCCGTGGTTCATCCTTTCCCTCGAGTGGTCTCCACTCGATGGAAAGGGTGGTCCATTTCCACAGCTGGGTCCACTTCCGCGGCCATGCCCCTATCCACGACCTTGACCATAACCTCCTACTACACCATCACCATAAGGTTTTGTGGTTGGAGTTGATATCACAGCCTCTTTTCCACCGCTAGTAGCCTCAAGACACTGAGCCCAAAAATAGTCAGGTTACATACAATTGTAACATAGTCCCTTGCGAAAAGGCAATGTTGCGATGCCCATGCACAGAATATAGCTCATCATTATCACATCCGCACTTGTGGTCAAGGACCTAGACTTGCGAGTCTAATTGACTGGGGGCTTTGATGGCTGCTTGTCCATGACCCTGCCCTAATGCATGGCTTTCCCTTTAGCACCTACAGTGTCCATGCTCATGTTACAGCCTTACTATGCAGGGTCCTTCAGCCGTGCATCCGATAAGTGTTTTGGGTTCACTGAAAACACTTCACATAGTCATACAATGCCATCAAGCTTGTCCAAGTCTGGCCCAATGTTGCCATAGTGAGTCTTGTGCTTTGGCTTTTTCCTGGTAAGACCGTCACATAAATCCTCAAGCAGTATGTACCCCGACTACTTGAAGGTCTTGGTCCCATCACTCTCGGTAAAGGTTTTGGCTTCCTCTACGAGTACAGAGAAGTTGCTCAAGTATGTCTCGAGCAAGCTATCTAGTTTCTTGAATTCATTGATTTATGAAAGGCATGTTGTACCTCCTTGCGCTGGACACACTTCTTGTACATGATAGGACAGAAAGCCTCCTACGGCATGGGCTGCCCCTCGCGGTGTGGCCACTGAGCACCCCACCCTTTGGCCACGTGTTGAAGAGCTTGTCTTGAGGTCGCATCATGGCAAGGCCATCCCACGAGCAAGTGGAGCACTGCGGAAACGTAGAATATACTCCATGGGATTTAGCAGGTCAATCAGCTTCACATGCTTTTGGAATACATCAACACTATGGAGCAAGGACGTGTTCATGATCGGCACTAATATTGCTGAGGCATACAAGTCCCTGCTACCACTAGCGGTGGCATCAGCATATTCTGTGTGCTCCGACCACAGGTGCACTCACATCTGGGCTGCATTTTGCAATGCATTGTTGAGGTCATCGCATTTGCAGATTCCCTTGTGAGCAAAAGGAAGATACAACCTCTAATCACATTCAAGTTCCGTGATGTTGTACCGGAGGTGGGCTAGCATGTTAGCAAACATGAAATTCAGATCAAAAGTTGTCAATGCCCAGGCAGTTGCCTTGAGGGCCTTGCACTTTATGCACACTTAAGAAGCGCATGGTTCAAGTGCACATGGCTGAAGAGACTCACTTTTTGAAAGGAACTGTTTTTCACAATCATGCTCGAGAGGGCATGGAAATGACCATTGTAGCCATGTCATAAGAAGGGGGGTCCACCTCCAATCCTCTGGGTGGTGTCGCAGCTCCACCATCAACGTTGCTCTTGAATCTCCCTACTACCTCAGTGGCCGCCTTGTTGAGCTTTGGACAAGCGATGTTAATTATCTTTGGCACAGCATAATCTGGATGTGTTAACATTAACTTCTCTCTGTTTTATAACAATGGATAAAATTGTGATGTTGTCGCCTTCACCATCATCAACATCTTGCTCTGAGTAAGGGTCCATGTTTGGATGGTCCTCCCCAAGTGTGTCCCCTGTTGCTTGGGATCCGTCTAGGTGCACTTCAAAGTACTCACCAAGCTCCTTTTGAGCTACACGGTCTTCTCAATTTTGTTGAGTTTAGCACAGGTTGTCTTTGGTGACATGGCTGGTGTTGATTTGGCCACAATGCTCGCTGTGGTGTCACCCATGATTCGGAGTCCGTCGAGAGCGTATGGTGAGGTCATCACCACATTGCCCTTGATGGGCATGGACAGAATCACACTTGACATGTCGCCGAGATGTGAAAATATAATGTACTCCTTGTGTGAGCGTTGCTTACAACCACAACAAAGTATTATACCCTCTTTGGGCAGTTGCCCTCACAATCAATAAGGAAACTTCAGGATTTAATTCTAATTCTCCACGCTATCGCGAATGACACAACTATGTTGTGCAATGTTTAGTTTCTCGAGCCGCCACTATGTACAAAGGCAAGTGGTACAAAAATCCTATTTTCTGGAGCCTTGTTCCCCCACTTGTTATGGATGGAAAAGTCCGAGGCTAGGATGTACTTGCACATATCGCACCACCATCTAGACCACCAATAATGCTATGAAAGAGCCTTTCCGTCTTTTGTTGCACCAAGGTGGCCAGCTTCTTCTGGGACACGGAAGAATAATGATCTGATTTTGCAGCTCTTTGAATTTGGGCACAACCACCAAGTTTCCCTTCCATCAGAGACCGGAGGCTTCCACCTAGCCAAACCGGTCAATGTTACCCCGGTCAAACCATGGATCACTAAGTTTTCCCATGCGGGTACGTTGCAAGAACGATGTGAAATGCACCATCGCTTTTGGTGGTTAGCATAGGGGGGTATCATGCATGGACACATCTTGCTTCCGTACATCTTTCTTGCGAATGTATCATGCTTGAACTCCGATGAGAATGTGACTCAAAGGATCTGCCATATTCGTACGACCCGGTCGATGTTCCCACTGGAGTGGAATATGCTTCAGAGGTTGCTCCAACAAGCTTTTCGCCTAGAAAGGTTGAGTGAGACTGAAATTATATACTGTGGTCGTAGTCTGTAACCATCGTAAATCCACCCTTGACACCTTCTAGGTAGCAGCGCAAAACCTTCAAGTACTCCAAGTACCTCTTGGTCACCAGTGGTGTGGCGAGTCTCCATAGCAAGACTGAGATGTTACGGCTTGCATATACTACCGGTCGTTCCTTTATGTACAAGGAAAGCTCCTATCCCAATGATAGATGCATCACACAGTAGATTGTATGGTTCTCTAGGAATCTGGAGTATAAACACAGGTGCATGTGTCAGTGTTTCCCTGACATGCACAAAATAATGCTCGCATTAATTGGTCCATGTCCATTTCAAGTCTTTATGTATGAGAGCTGTGAGTAGAGTGACAAGCCTAGAATAGCCTTGCATGAAGTGATGAAAGCAATTCAACAAACCTAGGATAGCTCATTCCTTTCCCACATAAGATGGCTGAGGCCAGTCCACAGCATCTTGCATGTTGCGAGGATCCCAAGTTTTGTAGCTTAGGTTGTGCAAAAGCACACTTTTCCATATTGGCAAAGAATCTCACCTTGCAAAGGATCTCGAGCACGGTACATAGATGTTGTACATGCTCTTGAAGAGTCTTTGATACTAGGACATCATCAAAGTACATCAAGATGACTTTGCCCAACTCGTCATGGAAGATGTGATTCACTGTGGCTAGAAACATTACTAGGGAGCTGGTAAGACCAAGGTTAACCCTCGGAATTGATTGTGTCCTAGATGTCTGTAAAACACATTTTGAGAACATAATCTTCAATCACCTCAATTCTGTGATATCCTTTAGCCAAAACAAGGGAAGAGAAGACCTTTACACCTTGAAGTTGGTCAAAGAGATCCTCAATCCTTGACAAGGGACAACAGTTTCTAGCCGTCAAGGTGTTCAATGCACAATAGTGGACACATGTGTGCAAACCTCCATTCTTCCTGTCAACAAATAGGATGGGAGCTTAGGACGGAGAGCTACTTGGTTTAATCCAACCCTTGGCCAAGTATTCCTTCGTCTATCATTTGGATTCTTTGTGCTCAGTAGGACTGCGGAGATACATGGGTCAAAATGATGGCCTTGCCCCTGGCTCGAGAGGGATTATGTGACCAACATTCCGTTGTGGCGTTAGGCCATTCAGTAGTGGGCCAAAAACTCCATAAAAACCTTTAAGGAGAAAACTGACATAAATTAAGCAATGGTGGATCGTTATCATTGATCATTCAAAGTTGTGCTAGGAACACAATATAACCTATATGTAAGTATCACTTGACTTGAAGTACCGTAAGGATGGATTGTTTACTTTTGCATGGGAGCTTTGAGCGATCCATAGGCAAGAGTGTGATGGAACGCCAACCTTTTTGTGCAGTGAGAATCTATGTGACCCAACTCATGTTGGGCTCATATTCACTAAATGAATGATCTCTTAAAACAATGTCAAAATGATATTTCAAGTCCATGACAGTGAAATTGACGATTGTGGTCATAGCTCCTACTTTGACCCTCACCCAACATAAACTCACGATCATCACCAATGGTGGATTTTCCCTCACAATGTGTGTAATTAGACCATAGTTTTTACACAAGAGAGCCACAAATGAATTCATCATCAACATCTCTGTCAATTAAGACCTACAGGCGTGCCCGAGCAAGATCTTTGAATAACATTGTCATCTTTGTATGTGATGAGCGTGTAAACAGGCTTTTTAGAGGCTTGGCTTCCAAGTGGTACACACAAAAGTGGTATATGCTAAGCTCAACAGAGTTACCCACTTTCTCCCACATGTGGCATTTTTTGTTTACATTGCATGAGAGGTGCCATTTATTCTATAGTAATTTTGTAAGACCCGCATAGATTGGAACTGCAATAGTACCTTACGTGAATGAGTTCATCTTGTAGGCTACATTTCGAAACTCAATCACTTTGTTTGCTCTTAATCGTGTGGTTACGGTCAAGCCAGTGTGATTTGAAAAGCATCCATCATTGATGAGATGAAGAACAAGACAATTACCATACAGATATACGGTGTCATTGTGCATGGGAGAGCGAAAAAAGGCAAAGGAAAGTCCTAGTGAGCTGTTCTAACTGTTCTACATCATCAACCCGAAACATGAAAGCACGTTCAACATCCAAGGATCATTTACCCATAGCCCCTAGTGGTTGTCTACTATGGTCCACTAGGGTATTGAGCAACCCTTCCCATGACCTATTGGTCCATGACCACCATTGACACCCTTTGCAATGTGGCGTTTTCCTTGTCCCTTTTCCTGGTCGTATTTGCCCTGTTCATTGGTGTTTCCACCAAGACAACCATTTTGGCACTTGCGGCATTCAGAAGCCTAGTATCAGATTTTTATACAATAGTAACAGGTTAGGGTGTCTGTCTAGGCCTCATTGTAACGAGGTGCCCTATTTTTCTGGCATACTTTCAGCCACGCCCGAGTTTTTTGAGGGAATCGGGGGCTTTTTTTTTTCTTCTGATTTTTGGAAATTCAGCTCGCAGCCGCGCTCGGGTCCATTCGACCACACTTGCAAGGACACAAGGAGGAGGAGGAACGAGCAAGCAAGCAAAGTATACTCCACACGCCAGGGGTGTGCTATGCTCACACTTTCGTGTGGAGTTCCACACCCGCCACTCAAGGGTTGCACTTACCCACTCAATGAACAGCAAAACAGTTGGGCTACCCATTGAGGGGTTGTCTCTGCGGTGGACCTCCCAGAATGGGTGGAGTCAACAACTATACCAAAACCGGTGACTACGACCGTACGATGGTCACAGTACTTCTGGTGGTGTATGCAACATAGTGACCGCACTCACCGTCGGGAGGTATAAGGGACCAGCGAGGCGGCTCGGTGGAGCAGCGCGCACCCACCGTGGGGGCGGATTGGATTCCAGACATATTGTCAATCTGGATAAATCGAAAGCCAAGAATTTCTTGCATGAGCATTTAGGTGCAAGTATGGCACCGGGTACATGGACATGTAGCTTGTTAAAGCAAGCTAGGAGAACAGTAGGCTAGGGTCAGAGCTAGCCGGTCAGACAATATACATACCCTTTACATAGCTCATTGTAATAAACTTGAATTTTTTTAGCTCTTGCTTCCAAACATCTCCAAGTTATCTTTCGGCTACGATTGTGCTCTCCGCACAACAAGGTAAAATATTCAAAGAGCACACACATTCACATCCAGTATCATAGCTAGAGCCACACGTTTGGTGGAAGCGTTGCTGGAGCTCTTTATTCTTCAAGGATTAGAAGGCACGAAGTACGGTAGACAACGTTGAGGCTGAACAAGAGGGAGATTTTTGGACCAGAATTTTTAAGCCAACGCACGAGCCAAGCTTAAAAAAAAAAGAAACAATGTTTCCAAAGCATCCACACGGCAAACCGTGCATGCACCGTAGACGATGGGTGACTCCTAGGCACCTCATAGACTTCAGAATCTCAAACATACTGTTGCATTACTCTCAAGACACTGCCAATCTTCTTCTAAGGATCTCCAACAACCTAAAGTCAGAAGAAGCCACGGAGCAGGCCCTGCAACACATTGTAGAGCAGTTGGGAGCCCTGAAGCTGGAGAATGAGTGGCTCAATCGGTACATGGCTGACCTACGGGACAGGACTGGTGCTGGACAAGTTCGAGCGCCTGGTCAAGGAGTCTCCAGAGACCAAAGCCAAATGCACCGAAAACATTCAAACCCTGCGTCAAGGGTGCGAGTGTACGGAACTAGTTCTATGCGATGAACAGCAACTTTGGGGCTCTGGGTCACCCCCTAGAGGACAATGTTGTGCGTGTGTCATTCGTGGTGACACTACTACACGGAGCAACATTGGGGTGGTGGAGACAACTGAATGTGCTGGCCACTCGAGGTAGAGGTGGGAACGCACCTGAACAACATGCCATGTTGTGGCAGCAGGGCCCCAGTCAAGCTGAAGCGCGTGTGCTTACAACATGGGAGCAAATTGACCAAGAAACCAGAGATCCGTTTCATCTCGTAAAATTTTCCATGGTCGTATGCAACAAGCTGAAGCAGCTGAAGCATATTGGCTCAGTCCAAGAGTACACACATCAATTGTTGGCATTGTGCGTAGAGATTGATGACATGAGTGAGCCAAAGAGGTGGACAAGTACCACAACGGTTTGAAGGCGGCAATTCAATGCACGTCGGCACTAAGTGGAATCACGGAGTTCCAAGTGATGGTGGCCATTGCTGCGCACATCGATGCGCTACGTTACCAGTGAGGGGTTTTCTGTGAGAACCAAGAAAAACTGCAATTTCAAGCACAACACCAACAAGCTCAACCTATGGAGGTTGACGTAGTTCAAGGAGCCTAGCAGCAAAGCAAGCCGTGTGGAGGGAACTGTTGGTTGTGCGGAAAGCCTAGGCACCACAAGGATAAGTACAAGAGGAAGCAACAACAAAATAGCAACTGACAGTGAGTGGCGGACGGCCAACTACTAGAAAAAATGCATCCGCATCAACAAACACCAGCCCCAAAAGTCCTTCAAGAACTAGGGAAGTACAAATTGTATTGGTACGGTGCGAAGGAAGGGGGAGCGTTCCGATAATCCTCCTGAAAGCTAAAACCTCATCGGCTGGTTCTATGGATGGCGAGGGACGGAAGATGTACTAGAAGATTAAGACATTGCTAAGTTACGGTGTGTTGCACTCATTCTTCAGCGACACTCTCGTGCAAAGGCTGGGGCTTGCGCGGCTACCTGAGAACCCAACGAAGGCCAAGTTTGTGCAAAGTCCGGACTGCCTCTGAAGCTTTTGACGATCCGTCTAGGCAAGCTGTCGTGCGGGATACATTATTGCACGTGCCTGGTGGATGCCTACAATACCATTTGGGATGTGAGTGGCTGCATTGGTGGAATCCTACTATGGATTGGGTGCGCGGCCAAGTGAAAGTGAAGAAATGCGGGAAGCGGATCGTTTTGTCATTATGGGCTCATATGGAATCCAAGGCAGGCAAGGTGTTGTAGTTGAGTTACGTGTCGCTGAAGCGCTGTCATTGCAAGGGGGACCAAGTGTACCTTGTGTGGGTGTAGTAGAAGGAAGCAATTGAAGGGGTGGAAGTGTTGGTAGTAGATGCAAAGCAACATGAGGGAGTGCAATAGAAAGCACAAGTAGCAAAGTTGTCCGAAGGCATCAACGAAGTGTTGGACAACAATAGTAATGTGTTTCTTGCTGAGCTGCATTGGGGTCTGCCACCAAAGCAGGACATTGACCACAAAAATGAGCTAGTTCTTGGAGAAACTCCAACATTACGTGCCATTTATCCCATGAGTGATAACGAGCTAGGTGAGCTGAAGAAGTAGTTGGAGGAGCTGATAGAGCTCTGGTTTATCAGACCGTCAATGTCACCTTGTGTTGCACCAGTCCTCTTTGTGAAGAAAACGATAGGGGAGCTGCGGATGTGCATGGACTATTGTGCATTGAACAGTGTAACGATGAAAAACCAATACTCGCTACCAAGGGTCGAGGAGCTGTTTGACCAGCTGAGGGTGTGATGGTACTTAAATAAGATTGACTTGTGCTCGGGGTACCATCGCATCCGGATTACGGAGCATGATGTGGAGAAGATAGTGTTTTTAACGCGATACGGCCATTTTGAGTGCCTCGTGATGCCGTTTGGGTTTACCAACGCTCTTGCAACGTTCATGAGCCTCATGAACAAGATGTTCTACCCTCACTCGGACCAGTTTGTGGTGGTTTCCATTGACAACATCCTCATTTACTCCCAATCTCTATAATAGCATCAACAACATCTTCGATAGGTGTTGGATATTCTTCGGAGAGACAAGTTGTTTTCAAAGCTCTCTTAGTGCAGGTTTGAGAAGAGGGAGGTGGAGTTCTTTGAACACATCGTGAGCGGCAAGGGTTTCCACATGGATCCAAAGAAGGTGGATGCAAGCAACTTTGCCATTGAGTGGTGCTAATGCATGATCACAGAAAGGGGCCGCAGGTGATTGCGTATGTTTCTCGTAAACTGTGAGGTACAGAGTTGAACTACACAAATCATGAGAAAGAGATGTTGGTTGCGATCCATGATGTCAAGCACTGGATGTGCTACCTTTAGTCGCGATGCTTCGTGGTCTCCAAGAATCATTACGCCTTGAATTGCCTAAGAACACACCCAAACCACAGTCCCGGGAAGATTCGTGGATGGAGTTTTTGGAAGGGAGTTTTGACTATGAGATCGTGTACAAACCTGAGAAGGTGAAACCGGCAAACCCTGTGTCAAGGAGGCCAAACTTGAACTTTCATACCATCTCAACGTTGATGGGATCTCCATTCGTGTATAGCCTATTCAGTCACGGCTATGGCATGGACGGTGAGTTCATGGGTGGTGCGCTAAGGGACACCAAGTGGGATGGAGTGTATTGGCAAAGGGGGCGAGAGCAGGGGGTTGTTGAGCCAGACTATGCACCATTGCAGAAGTTGTTGCTAGGCAAGGCGCATGATACCCACTACTTGGGTCACTTCAGCTTCAACAAAATGCCCAAAGCCTTGGCACATCAATGTTGGTGGTCGCCAATGGCGATTGACTACAAGAGGTTTGTGAGCAGTTGTGATGCGTGCCAACACATCAAGGCATGGAGGACCAAGCCACATAGGGATTTCCAACCATTGTCGGTACCTGAGAGGTCATGGACAGACATCTCCCTTGACTTCATTGGCGCGTTGCCATTAAAGTAGCAAGGCAACAACACAGAGTTGTTGGTGGTGAACCGGTTCTCGAAGATGGCACTTTTCATCGCATGTTCGAAGAGCACCACACCTGTTGGGTCAACTCAACACCTCCTCAACCATGTCATCAAGCTATAGTGCTACAATCTATGGTCTCAGATTGTGATACACGCTTTGATTTGCATTTATGGAGAGATCTCATGGAGGATGTAAGCTCACAGGGATAGCTAACCACCGTAAACTACCCACAGAGTAATGGGTAGATAGAGCGCACGAACCAAACTTTGGAATAGCTACTGCGGAGCATTTTCCCACAGGATGGAGAGGGTTGGGAACTGAATTTCATAGTGGCAGAGTTTTCTTACAACTCAGCGGTGTCAGCATAAATAGGAAAGTCATCGTTCAAGGTGGCTTATGGCTACCAACCACTTAGCCCAACTCCCTTGTTAGGGCAACGTCTCTTCCAACTGTGTGGTAGATTGGTGGTAAGTTTGCCATCGCATGGGATGTGTTGCAACAATGGTTGTTGAAGGTGCAAAAGTAGCAGGAGCAACAAGCAGATAAGCATCGCTCTACACAGGAGCTCCAAGTGGGTGATAAGGTGATGCAGAATTCTGCAAAACTGCAACTGATGGGAGTTGGGAGTCTGAAGATGAAACCATGATGGGTGTGTCTGTTTTGCATGTTGGAGAAGCGATCGGCCGTATCCTACAAGTTGGAGCTGTCAAATCACTACACCATCCATCCGGAGTTCCACATCTCCATTCTCAGTGCGTAGCGTGATGCTTGTACCTTCTTTCACATTCGTGGGTCAGATCCACCGCCTACTTTCTAGGTTGAAGGAAATGAGGATTTTGAGTTGGAGAAGATCCTAGCGGACCACCAAAGGGGACGTCAACATGAGATTTTGGTGCAATACATGAAGTAACCAGTACAACACAACTCATGGGAACTAGCGGCCAACTTCCACGTTGGGGGTGCCAACACTATTCTCTAGGAGTATAACTGGCGTGTCGGAATGTCGTGCCTCTAAGCACAGGTGAATGTAATGAGGTACCCAATTTTCTGGCATGCTTTGGGCCACGTCTGAGTCTTGGGGGGGATTCCAACCCTTTTCCAGTGTCGAGAAATTGAGATTGCTTTCACGCTTAATTTCGCTCGACCGTAGTTGGAAGGATACGAGGAGGAGTAGCAAGCAAGCAATCAAAGTGTGATCCACAAGTAAGGGGTTTATTTTGCTCGCACTTTCGCATTGCGTTCCGCACATGCCACTCAAGGGTTGCTTTCACCTTCTCGACGAGCAACATAATGGTTGCACTGCCCTCGACTGTGACCTTACGACGGTTGTAATACCTTCGGTGGTGTGCACAACACGATGACCGCACTCATCGCCGGGAGGTATAAGGGACTGGCAAGGTAGCTCATTGGAGTAGTGTGTATCTGTTGTGCGACCGAATAGGATTGCAAAAAAATAATTGATCTGGATAGATGGATGGGCAGGGATTTCTCACGCTAAGCATTAGGTGCAAGTAGGGCACCGGGTATAGGTGCTAGTAGCTTGTTCAAGCAAACTAGGAGAGCAGTGGGCTAGGGCCAGAGCTAGCCAACCAAACTATGTAGATACTATGTACATAGCTTATTGTAAGAAACTAATGATGATTTGTACATTTCTAGCTCTGACTTCCAAACATCTCCAAGTCTATATTTCACCAACGACAGTTCTCTCCACACACCAAGGCTAAAAATTCATAGAGCACACACTCTCACCCTCATCGTCCTCACACTCTTTGTGGTTGTCCTACGGCTCCATTCTTAGGGAGCTCATGCTCATCATGTTGGAAAGAGTGCTGGTCCTTGTCGCTACCTTGATGGTTATGTCAGCCACGTGTGTTTATTCCACACTCAATTTGCATGGAGTCGTATTTACAAGGATGAAGTCACAAACCTTATCATAATTCGTCAAAGGCTTGTCTTCGGGATCCAACATACAAGCTCAAGCAAGGGATTCCTCGGAAAGGCCATTGTTGAGCCATTCCACAATTTGCCATATAGGAACCTATATAGTGAATATTTCCTGTGTTTTGTCTAAGTCTTGGAGGCATTCCACAAGATTGAAATCATCGTGGTGGATTTTTGACAAACACTTGGACGCTTGCTCGGAGATAGACTCCCTACCATACGAGTGTGAAAAGATCTTGTACATGTCTTCTCAGTGATGTCGAGGGACCGACCGAGGCATTTCCTCGTATGACACCTAAACCAGTTCTTCACTGATGAGAGTGTTGTGCTTTCAAGGCAAGCTAGCCTGACGGTGCCCTTTAGCTCGTTGCTTGATGTTATAGTACCCTGATAAGAGCTCCATGCATGACTTTAATGTCACCAAGTCCAATTGTTTGGATTCGCCAAACTTAGGATAGTCACAAAGATGCTAAAGAGCCTTTGATATCTTATCTCCCACTGTTTCATCATTATCCTCAGGGTATATTTCAATTATTACTTCAGAGCTTGAGGAAGATGTCAAAAGCCGATTGGGCCCATCGGTCGATCATCATGGGTGTCACCTATTTTCTTTGTGAGGATCATTGTGTGATGTATACCTAACTTTGCAACCCTGGGATGGGTGGATGGGATTAGGCTTGTCGACCATGCCACCGGCAACCAACGTACCCACGATGCTTAACATGTTGCTAAATACATCAGGGTAAATGTGCTGCTTGAAGGAAAGGGCACCCTTGGTGAGTTGGTTATGCTCAAGTGCATCAAACACGTGCTCGTATTCGTTGGCGTTTTGTAAAGGTTTGGTGCATCATTGATATTTCCAATATCCTTTCGTGATCCCTAGATGATTGTTTTGTCGACTGTGGTACATGTCTATACTTTTCCAGATGTTCCTTGCTTAGGGCGATCCAATGGTCCATCTTGGGGGTCTAGAACTATGCACATGCCGAGGTGAGAAGCGTATGTCTCCCATCACCACCTGCTAGTAAGCCATCTGGTTGAGCATTACGAGATGTGAGACCAACAAGTGGCTTAGGGCCACTATTTTGCTCTGCTGGGGATGAGGCCCTCGTAGCTTCCATAGTATGGAAGTCATGGATTTGAAAGTCCAAGAGGTAGTTGGTCACTGCGAAGGTGGCAATGCCAACCCTCTTCATAGGATCTTCATCCTCTTCATCTTGGGCCTCCAAGGAGAGCCGGTTGTTATGTGCCCTATCGTCATCGTCAATGCTCATCACGTCTACTACGTCAACGGGATTGGCAAGGCCTTCCGTCTTATCACCAATGTGTGGATTTGACAATATCCCCTATGTTTCCTCATCCTCCCTCACATTGTCCATAGCAACAAGGCTCTTAGCGGACGCCATCTTCGTGAATGCAATGGATGTGGCATGGGCGTTGCCCTTCCCACAAGCGCTCTTCGTTGACGACATCATGCAAGGAGCACCATTCTTGGATGCGCTTAAGCCAATCACCTCTGAAGGATTTTTTTGGAGGGCCTCCTTTTGCCTCAGACATGGGAGGACTACCTCTCACCATGACCGGTGGGGAGGGGTGAAGGGGGCAAAGGGAGGAGAAGAGTGAAAGGTTGTGGAGATGCGATGGCAAGTCAAATTTAAATGTAACAGCAGCATCTTTGAATTATGTCAAGCACACTTAGTTCATGACAAGGAAAAGACATTGATTATCAGACTTATACATTATTTACAAAGAAAATCACCCAATGACCTCCCTTTTTATCTTACATTCATGAAATGAGGTACAAAACAAAGACAATTAATGAATTTAAGACCAAAACATATGAAAAAAACTATCAGCATTTCCTCTGCAATGTGGACAAAATGTTCTTTTATTCCAGTTTATGGATGAATGACATATTTTGGAGGCCATAGCGGGCAATAGAGGTGTACAAAGATAGCGATTGATGGTACGCTGAAATTTTTGCCTTGAGATCTTTTTACTACTATGCTACATGGAGAGGTTAAAGATGTATGTTGCCTGCAACGCCTCTTGAACTTCCAGGACCTTCTCTCTAGATTCTGCTCTGTTGCGATAGTTGTATAATCTAGAAGCAAGACGGGTGGAAGAAAACACAACCATGGACCTTGTCATGAAAAACGACCTCATTATACTACTTTAACGCTATTCTAAGGATGGTGGATCAATCGAACAATCCATCTTTGCCGCCGGACTTTACTAAGGAGGAATGGAGTGGCGGTAGCAGCGTCATAACGACGACATTGAAAGTGTCCCATCGTCCAACATCTAAGTCATCAAGGCTGACTCGTAGCTCATTGAAACCAACGTATCTCGGCGGGGAAACTGGATGCAAGCCTTTTTAGGTGTGTGAGCTCTCAGGGCTCGATTCCTCATGGCTATCATGCAGGTGTGTCGTAGAGATTGGCTTTGTCGTCAAGTGAAGTTTCCCATAAATGACCCCTCACACGTACGCCTCGACCCTAGTTGAGGTGCCGGGTCCATTGTCACCATAAGGCAACCCAAGAGCTATATCGTGGAGGATATCATTTAAACCGTCCATTTTGGTGGCAGGTTGACGTGCCTCCACTGCATACACTTATCTTGTCTTGTCAACCCATTAAAATTCACTATGCTGTCCACGTGGAGCACTTAGGTTTTTGGTTTGGGATGGGGAGGTGGTGGCAAAATTTTATTGCGAGTGCGAGGTTGTTTTGCCACCCCGCAACGCCTTCTAGTATGATGGCGTGGCCAACATATTAATAACAATGTGTTTGTCAAGCCACTAGGTGCAGGTGGTTCACGACGGGGTGGTCATGCCAAAGCGCTCGTTGGTGGCCCCTCTCGAGCCCCTTTCGTCGTGGCAAAGAGCATCGCCAGGGGCCCATTGATGGATGGGGTTGCCTTGCGATGTCGCATTGGGCCATGCAGAATCCAACATTGCAGTCCCCGTGGAGCCCATCGCGATAATCCGTGAGGGGCTAGTGTTCCGTTGCTTGAGTTTGCAAAGCCTCAAGCAGCAGCCGGATAGTGCACAACACTATCTCATGGACTTTGTACAATGAGGAAGCTTTGCAAGGTTGGTCGGCGAGGAGTTATTGCGGTCCAGACAATTAGGTAAGGTGAATAAAACCCTTTTCCCCCATACTGGACATTGGTAACCATTAAGAATAATGTTGCGTGTCTATGTCTATAAGAATTCCACAGGTTGTGCCAAGTTTGTTACACTCGTGTGTGAATGAATTTAACCTTGGGGATGAGGGCATGGCAAGTAACGCCTTGTCAACGAACAAATCTCATGGCTGATGAGGAATGACAAAGGCAAACTTCCCACTACGAACACACTCTTCTTACATGTTGTTGGTCCTGGTGGCATGCCCATCGATGATGTGCCACCATTATCTTCATTGGAACGTCTACATATGTAACCGAAGCATGTCAATAGCGTGACAAGACTAGAAACACCTTGAGCACATGACAACGGTGGGGGTGGGGGGGGTCCTTATTGGACCCTTACTTATTACAACAGACTGGCCTCAATTCAATTCAAGAACTGGCGGAATAAGAGGGGCACGCCAGAAGGTGGCAAATCTTGCCAGAAAGGAATAAGTAAATGTTCGAGCTTGGAGCTGATTCTGAAGCTAAGCCGCCAAGTTATAGATTTCTACTCCATACACCAACAAGAGGCAGGTGTTGCACGCAAAGCGTGCATAGGGTTACATGGTAATCGAGTAAAAGTATTCATATTAGTATCTCATGAGAGGGTAAATGATTGCTCGCAATCTGGACCACATAATGGAAGGTTTTCCATGAGACTTTACCTCGTCCGTGGAAGCCAAAAATGGTTATAAATGGACTGCCAAACTGTCACCTGCAGTTGTTCAAGCTTTTTTTTTGTTCGCCCATGTGTGCTCTTAAACATTGTGTATGGTTTGGGCGAACTCTTCCTAAATCACTTCAAGTTATGCTGGATTAGTTCCAGCTTGTATGGATGTAAAAGCGAAAAAGACATAACCGAAAATTGAACGAATGCGCTTGGCGATACACTATTATGTATAACAATTCAACAACATATTGAAGAAGAACCTCTAAAGGCATTTCTTCTGAGTCTTTTTTATGAATATGGTTCTAAATAACGATGAATTCATTTATATGAGATTAATATGTTCTTTTATTGTGAACATGCTAGTTTCACACGTCTATTATGAACTTCACAAAAAAATGATCTTCGACAAATTTGGATGAATTTAGGATGTTTCCTTATATTATAAAAAATCAGATGACGTAATTTTAGGCAAAACTTAATTAATTTACCTTCTTCTATGACGTTGGTTGAATTTCTTTTCTTTCATTTGCATGTTGACGTTGTTTGAAGCCGGGTTCACGACCTTAAAGAGTTTGCCATGACGACCAGTTCCGTGAAACAGGACAGGGCGAGGCCAAGGAGGAGCGACATAGAGGGGAAACAAGAGGCAATTGCTGCACGCTGAGCGTGCATAGGGTTACATAGTAACCTACCAGGAGGCACTACTACTGACATTTGTTAAAATTTTAAGTCAAAGAATGATTTCTACTGAGTCTTACAAAAATGTTCCTCTTCATATTGTACTAATCCCCCAAATGTATGGTATTCATATTTTTACAAACGTCTTTCCATCTTGCAACATCTTCCTACTCGTGGGTATAACATACACAGTGACATATACATGCACATCTATGTGTAAACAGATATACAT